>OX411312.1:70759700-70812813 GCA_948150685.1 Rhaphigaster nebulosa
AATAACCTGTTATTGAATTGTTTTTTAAGTCAAATCATTTCAGTTGACCGGAAATCCCTGTACAAAAAATAACACTGTGCGTTTTCGCAGATTAATTAAAAATTAGATAATGAATCAGAAATATAAATATAACAGGTATAAGACATACAATCGTGTGCAATAATTTCTATACTCTTTTTAAATTCAATTTCGCGCTATAATTTACTTTAATACGCAATCAATCAAAATTTGTTTTTTCATAGTTACATAACTTCAGTAGCTTCCATTTCAGAAGAAAATTTGTATTCACTGATGTATAAACACATAATGAGAGGAAATTCAAGGATTTGTCGTTTGTTTTTTTACTTGTCTTATTGAATCATTAGTGTAAGCAATCGAGAGTAATATCTCGGGTCCAATATCACTATCTAGTCGAGTTTGGACACGAGAAATTTCCATTTCAATATTAAATATCCAAATTTGAATTTTTTCTTGCTTAAGTCGCTGTTTGACCCACTGGGTGTCGTCGAGACATAAAAAAAATAAATTCTGTAGATCTAAAATTAAAATCTTTTCTTAGGACTATCTTGGGTAATTGGAGAAACCCCGAGAGAAAGGTTTCTCAGACATCTTTCCATTTTATCACAGTCATGCTCTATGAGACTGTCTGAACTTCATAGAGGAAAACGAAGCACCCTCATTCCAGCTCAGTTAAGGTACTCGAGTAATCTGTGGCCCCGCATTATCGAGGAATAACACAAAATCAACCCAAATATAAGGTGCCAATGGTATCACATATTCTTGAAGGATGTCTTCAATATCTGTACGGGCCTCAGTACAAGCACTACACTACACCATCTCCGAATCTCCATAGTAGCTCACTCTAGGAGACACATTCCACGTTGAATATCTTTCACCTGGTCTTCTCCGCACTCCCTTCCTTCCATTAGGTGAGCTCAAACCGAATCTTGATTCATCAGTGAACAATACACCGGGGAACAGCCTTCATTCGTCCAGGATCTGCTTTTGAGAGATTTCCTTTAAAAATTTAAACAATTTTTTTGTTCATTATTTTCAATGACCAATAAAAAATGAATTAATTTCCTTCCTAAACCTTTGAATATTTACGTTTCATGATCCATAGAATCCAAAAATCGATTTAAAAATCGTTCCGGTCTGCCGCCCTTGAGACTACTGAGCTATTTTTTTTAAATTTGTTAATTTTTTACCAGCCACCCCAGATGATCTTAGGAACTCGACGTTACCATCAGCCGTTTTTTCCCGAAATGGTGGCCGATTATTGGTTTCATACGTCCATATCTCGACCATTTATGTTGATACAGAAAAAATATTAAGACTTTTGGAATTATAATATCAAAGGCAAAAACCAAAAAAACATTTTTTTTCATTGGATGTAGAATTATTTCGAAATAATAAACCGTAGTGTTATCATTTGCAGCGATTTTTAGGCTTTCTTATTTCCTTCTAAAACATAACTTTCCTCATTAGTTTTAAATTATCAATTTTCCTTTATTACATACTGAATTAACGAGTGTCTCTATTTGGTAGGTTGTTGAATTCAGATGCAGTATCTCAGGTCTCGGTGTGATTTTCAGCCGAAATGATGTCTGAATCGGCGAAACATTGAATGAACAGTTACTACCAGCTATTCAGGAAATCTAGGGCGTTAAAAATCTAGAGAAATTAAAAAAAACATTTTTTTTATTAACATTCCAGAATGATTATCTTCGAATTAATAGAGGAAAATTATTTGACTCCAACTAACATCCTATTGTTACCCTTGACGGAAATGACGACCCTGGTTATGACGAGGAGGAAACTCGAGACAGAAGTGGGTCAGGGCTAGGAAGGCACACCCTGTCCATTACACTCAATTGATTTATTGCCATTATTATCCTTTACCAATTTATTATAGTTTGATTCGGCCTCCGACATGGGACTGTTAGTATGTGACGCTGGTATGTATCATTTTTATTTGCAGAAGCAGCTCGATCAATGACCGTGATTTTATATCACCTATATACGGCGACTTACGGGGGTCATCGAAATGGGCCGTACTATAAAAGTCCAGGCGTCACTAGCAGAAGCCGGAAGAGAAGTTGGATGAGGGATCTTCTAGCAGTACCATGGTATCTGTAGATCGAGTGAAAGTTTTAGTCTGGGAACCTTATTTTTTACCTTAGCTTTTATCTGTGGACCTTATAATATCAACCTTCCAGTTGATGAATACTCAAAATAGTTGTGTAGACGGAAACGGCGGGACGGCCAAAATTTACTTCAGGGCTTTGTTTGGACTCGTTAAGAGATGATATCCTGGGATCTAGGAGCAGAGGCAATGAGAAGAGGGAGAAGAAGCTCATATTTTTCTGGTTTTCTTTTATATCTATATCTATATATTTATATCTTTATAAACGAGTTGGTCCTAACTTAAAACATTACACGAAAAACATTGAAGAGCATTAAATTTCCTACAAAATATTTCTCATAGTGTTTTTTCGTATCTATTATAGTTTAAGAAATATGCGCTGTTCAATGTTACAAACGGGAAAGACAATAAAAGAAAAAAATTAGTTCATCGAGTCAAAAATGATCTTTTTTTTTTTTTAAATTGTTACTTTAAAGAGCGTATATTTCTTAAGCTATAGCAGATACGAAAAAAATAATAGAAACATTCTAGTATGAAATTTAAAGCTCTTTAATTGTTTACATGAAATGTTTTAAGCTGCGACCAACCGTTTTCGAGATACAACAGGAAAAATGTAATAATGATCACCCCCCTTTTCTCTTTGCCTCTGCTCCTAGATCCAAGAACTTATTGTACGTTTGTCTTTTAACTTGTCCAAACAAGACGATTTAAGTCTTGCTGTCATTTCCGTATATAACCCCCTCATTCACTGGCCTATAAAAGTATGTGGATAGATTCATATTACCAAGTTTTATAAGAATATACAGGCAAAACACTTAAGAAGAATCTTGTGGGCGGAGCATAGGGCGGCAGTTAAGTTCAAGGAGGTAATGGCTTCTCCCTCCATTACCATACTACATACCATTTTGATTTTTTTTTTTTTTTTTTTTTTTTTTTTTGACATTGCTTCAAGCGCGTACACTAATTCGTAAGGTGATTTTTATTTCAATAACAAAAAGATATCGTTAGCAACATGACCACTAAAAGTTTCTTCCTTCAGTATTTTAACTTCACCTTTTAATAGGATGATATATGGTATAAAAACTAATAAAAAATGGTAAAATATATAATATTTAAAAGGTGACTATTACGATAGCCGTTATGAACATTTTAAAAATAGTTAATTTAAAAAAGATTCTCATTCGCTGATGATTTTACTCTCTTCATGTGGAAGAACTTTAAAATGCAATGAGTTTTATGTAAATTTCAGTAAATAACCTCTCGACTGGGAGTAGACTTCTAGTTTATGACCGAAGAGCTGTATTGTGTGCTAGCTCTTTTAAACTTTTTATTACGGAATAGTAGTACTTTATTCTCTAGACGCCTAGTTGGTAGTAAAGACCCGGTTTATAGGCATCCAGGAAAATTTAATCAATTTTTTCCGTATCTTCAATAAACTTTTTTCTTACATTGACGGACTTAAATAAAAAAAAAAGAGAGAGAGATCAATTCCAATACGGAAAATAATATGTTTACATAATTTTTTTTTTCTCAATTTTTTCAATAAAATAAGTTATTAGTCCAACAGAACAGTACTAATTTTTGAAAAAAATATCAGGAATCGTAAATAATACATTTTTATTCACAGGAAAAAAAAAATTGCAATAACAAACATAAGAGTCTGTAACAGAAACCAGAGCAACCTAAAAGACGTTTCCATTTAATAGTCCAGGCGGGATAGTTTATTTTTTTAAATATATTGCAACGGTACTTTCTCAAAATGATAATTAAAAGAAACATAGTAGAAACAAATTTCATATGTTTTAGATAAAATCGGTATGCAGCAACATGGTGGAAAAAATCATAAAGGTGCTGAAATCAAATTTTTTTACATCTTAAAGGTGAAAAAAGCCTTTAAGATGTAAAAAAAAATCGTTTAATACGAATAAAAAACCAGTACGTGATAGCGTTTAAAAATACCGAATAAATGAGTTTGTAAACAATTCATGTCGATCTACAAATTTTCGCAAAAAAAAATTAAAAATCGCGAAATATGGCCATTTTTGGCCATTTTATTTATCGCATAACCTTCCGGTTTCATATTTGTTGAGACGGCTACAACCTTCCGTTCTTGAAAGCCGTAGTTGTTTTCAAGACGTTACTGAAAGATAAACACAGCTATTTTTCATCCGTTTTATTTCCGTCCGATAAAATTATTTCCGTGTTTAGTGGCCCTAAGGTCTTCAAAAACAGAAGCGAATTAAGTTTTTTTAGCCACTAAAGAATTTAAGAGGCTAAAAACCGTGGTAATGCCAGCCTTGTATCCTGTAAATACTTTATAATTGAAGTAATAACATCGCGACGATTAAAATGGTCATGAAAAGTTTTAGGGCTTAGTCAACGAGTTCTTAGAAAGTTAATCAGTTCTAAGCTGTAAAAGTCTGAGTAGTAAAGTGGAGAGGGGGGGGGGAGAAATGACGTATTACGTTGGTAGAAAGATTGTTTTATAGTCCGAGATCTGAGGCCAAAAAAGTGTCTGATTCCAAAAAAATGTTTGATCGTCTAGCCCGAAAGTACTCTCATAATAGACTGGAAGTCTGAACGTCTGCCACCCTGCATCGGGTGAAATTTTATAGGTCAACGAATTCGTTATTTTAGTCATTTTTTTCCTCTGTAACTCGCTCCCAGTGCATTTTAGGTAAAACTTTGACTGGGCCAATTTCAAAGAACGTTAAATTTACTGTAAGTTTAGTATTTAATATTTTTTTAAATTCGGAAATGATACTGAGATACAGGACCGGACAAATCTGCAAAAAGCTTAGATATCCAGTGGTTCCGCCTATAAAACTATTTTTCAGTGCACTTTAGTGCAAAATGCCTAATAACCAATATATAGGATTACATTTTCTACAAGATTATTACAAAACATTTGTAATTACTCCCAGAAGATCCTATACTCAGGTTTTCTCTTGCAGGTTATTTTTTTCAAACATCATCTCAGTGAAGATTGCTGTACACTAAATCAATGTCGCAGTCTCTCTCCTTTGGCCTTTTCGAACAGTCCTCCAAAACCAGAAAAAAAGGGGAATTTATGTGTTTCCAGCTGTTTGGCAACACTGTCAGATGCCGTCAAATAAGACTGACTAACCTTGTCCAGTGAAACCTTCTTGCTTCTTGCTATCCTCAATCAAATCCCTCCCCAAATGATGCCCTCTAATTACTTAATACTAATTTAAGATTAAAATCTAGATGAGAACTAAATAATAGTTTTTAATGCAAAAGCTTCAATTTTGTTGATCAACTCATTATTTTTGTAAATTTTATTTTCTCTTTTATTCTTATCTTTTTTTGTATTCATTTTTTTTTTTGTTCACATTAATTATATTTTTCGAGGCAACAATTAATATAATTTGCTTATTTATTTTACTGAAAATGTTGTAAACTAATTGTTTTTGATTTTTTAGTCTTAAGGCCAGATATTGTTTCTGTTTTATTTTTTAGATTGTGTTATTCTTAAGGGTTCTAGTCCTAGAATAAAGTTCTTCTATTCTGTACAGGCAGTTGGTCCTACCGGCGTCGAACCTCCGGATTCGTTAGACCTATTGTTATTCATAATTTCGATCTGTACTTCTATAAGGTATACATTACTCTACTACTGAACACGATTCAATAGGAACTGATAAGGAATAGATAAACGGGGCAGATACATTATGCTGCTGTGTAAATACGGACATTGGAACATAAAGTAGCGAGTTAAACGGAATAGCTATTTACTAGGCAGGGACACCATCCAGTGGTGACAAGATAATAGTGACTAACAAAGCAGCGGCAGGAGTGGTGTTGGAATCGATACCGACCACACATCTCCGAGTCCTGTCACACCAGTCATTAATAACACTCAGTCTACCCCCTCCCCTCCTACCCTTCGCCAAAGTCCGTCGGTCCTTTCTGCTATCAGTATCTCTGTAATTTCGCAAAATATTACCTTATGCGCGCACACATAAAGGAAGAGACCAAATAAAAAGAAGCCTTAAAGTTTCATAAATAGCAATAAATAAATAACCAATCAAAATTTGACCAATCAGAGCATCATCAGGATTTAAAATATCTGAGGTGGACATCGCATGAATTCCTTGTTTATTAAACAATAAACCGATGGCTCAAAAAGTGATCCTGAATTTGGTTACTAGTTTCCAAAGGTAGCAGTATCTCAAAAACGACACTCGGCATTGCGACGTCCATCTATTGACAGACACACACAAAAAGGAAAATACATTCACTCACACGCACAAACACACACACACACACACACACACACACACACACAAAGGCGCGCGCGTACATACATAATTATAAATATGTTAAAAGCGGTTATTACTAACCTTGAAACGTAATTATCTACGAATATCTGGATTTGTGATTTTTTGCAGAATTCACATTCCTTCCTTCTAAGAAGGCGGGAGGTAAAAGAAAAAAGAAAAAAAAGTAGTTTCAGACAACTAAAATACGCAATTTTACTTCCTCTACTGCATACAAGGAACTAAAATCATAGGGAGAGGTGCTTTAAACCGTGAGATAACATTAACTGTATTGGTTGCCTCATATCCATGGTTGGCAAGCTCTTGCTTTTTAGTTGCTGCAGGTAGCGTAGTGTAGATTTATTGAAACCAGTCGGAAGCTTTTATCTTCTGGAAGCTGATATGTGTGGAAGTCAGCACTTCCTCTTCTTAAACTTGCCACTATCCTGCGATTTACATCGGCATTTTCGTCATGCTCTCATAAAGGTTTTCAGCATGAAGCCATTAAGACCTTGTCATAACGAAGGAATTCAACAAGTGCTGCAAATTCTTCTGCATAATAAATAGGTGAGGATTAAGCATAAGCAGGATGCTTATTAATTGGCTGAGTCGTGTATTAGGTTTGATAAAGCTCCGAATCTGTTTTGAAAACTAATGGTATCACTAACCTTCAGATGTTCCAGTGAGATCACTTTCCGTTATTATATGTCTTTCTCTTTCGGTAGGTAACAAGTTTCCAAGATATTTCTTCATGTTCAAATGAGAACTGTCTAAGTCACTTGATAAACATTGGATCTCGACGGTTTCGAAATTTTAAGCGGGAGAACTCGCTGCAGACTTAATCTCCTGCTTCAGACTTATTCTCCTGCTGCAGACTTGTTCAGCTCACAAATAGGAAGGTAAACATAAGGTAATATTTTACAAATGTAAACATTTTTCACTCAATTTTAACACTTAAAACATAAAATTGTTTAATTAGAGTGCAAAAAAATGTATTTGTAATCATGTTATCTCTGAATTTAATTTTAATGTAATTTTTTATGTTAGTTTATTAATACCTTCAAGTAAAGTATCCTTCCCGGCTCATCAATTTTAACCAAAATCTAGTATATTATTTATATTGATATAAAAGTCTTTTTCACCAAATTTGAGATGTTTTACATTATATTTTAATATAATTTTGGTTATAAATCAATAACGACCTTCGAGTAAAGTACCACTTCTAGTTACCATGTATTAACCAATAACAGAGGTTCACAACTACATTTTATAAAAATCCCAAATACAAAATTTTAACTTTCTACGGCTTACTCTTTCTGAACTAAGCGAGATACGAACGAATTCACGTACTGACGTCACGATGAAACTAGTCAAACTTGGTTCAGGGATGGTCAAAATGGATATTTCCGTTGTAATATGATAATTTTCGCAATTACAATAATTCCTTTAGTGCGTTCAAGGAAGTAATACTATAAGATCGCATAAATGCATTACAGATGCAGCACATCTCACTTTAAAAGCCTAAAACAGACCAATCAAATAGTACTTGGTGGAGTACTGGAGCACATCACTCCAAAATCAACGTAGAGATGGATTTCGATTCTTTTAACTGAATCGAACCCCAAAGGTTCACACTTCATGTGGTGAATAGATTCTTTTGAACTATTCTTTGGTTGGTTCATTACCTTACTTGTTCATCAACAATGAACTTTTTATTGAAAAACAATAAATATTCCCAAAGCTCACGGCGTAATATGCATATATGTATATATATAAGTGCATGTGTGTGTGTGTGTGCGTGCGTGCTTGTGTGTGTATCACCTAGTGTACGCGGATGACATAGCTGTCCTTGGAAGCTATGAAGAGATATTGAGAAACACGCTTAGACTCTATTAAGAGAAGCAGTGCAAATCGGCTTTCAAGTAAACGATGATAAAACGATATATATGATACCCGTAAAATCCATCCTAACAATAATGAAAGTAGACAGCTCTAAATACTTCGACTCAACAATAACCTCAGTAAATGAACAGCTTACAGAGATAGACCAGCTTTCATCTGTCAAGGGTACTGAAATCCCGAAAAATCTCAAATTAAAAGAATGTACAAAGCCGTGAAAAAGCCAGTTCTGATATAAGGCTGCGAGACCTGGGCCCTAACTGGGGTACCCTAGAAAGCAGAATCGAGAAATTTGAAAGGAGAGTCCTCCGCACGATAACCGGAGCTATATGGAATCAGAATCTAAACTCATGGAGGAGAAAGACTAATAAAGAATTGCTTTTAGAAAGTGGTCAGCCAATATCTAATGATATGAAGGCAAGTAGGTTAAGATGGGCGGAGCATGCAATCCAACAGAATGCCTATTCACAATAATGAATGTCACAATAGGCGATCACGTGGGAGCCCAAAAACCTGATGGATAGATGCAGCAAACTGGAAAGCAGTGGCCCAAGATAGGCAGAGGTAGAGAAGGCTGGTTCAGGCGGCCGAAGATCTACAAAATCTGGAGAACCAACAACCGAGAAAAACAAATAAATATTTTCCGTTTCATTACAAACTGGACGAGAAGGTTAAATTCTAAAACAAACTCAGAGAGAATCGGTGAAGAACTGAAAGAGAGAACTGTGGATGTGTGTTGGAGAGGAGGAGAGTGAAATTGAACTGTGAATTGCAGGATTGGGAGCGTTCGAGCCAATGAGAATCATCGAAGCCCAACACCCACTCCCTGGACACTCCTCAATCTACTCAAGAGAGTGAATCACATGAGAGTTGTATTCTTTCAGAAAGTCAAAGCGTCGGTCCAGATTCACCTACACATCTCTAGTTCAACCTACCATATACTGAAATAAAATGAGTATGACTTCATATGAGATGTCTTCATCTCATCATGAAAATATTCGAAAATAAACTAATATGAACAAATTAATATTATGCAAACTGTGTTAAAAACTCAGCTATTAGCTTTTGAATAATTTTCTTTAAAAAAAAACAACAACATAGAAAAAAAAAACATAGTACATAGAAACCATACGAGAGGGGTAATCCCTTTGAGAGCATTTAACTGCAATGACAATCGCATTGTGTTCTATCCAGTAACCGCCTGCCTTTGTCCAGTGTGGCCTCTCTATTCCAGAGAGGAGGGTGGAGAGCAAACACTGGAACCGATTTGAGTTTGAGACCATTTCGAAACCCATTCTCTAGAATATTCAGTAGTTGTATCCGTATATTGTGAGTTAGAGAAAACAGTCTTATGCAGGATAGACCAGACATATTTTTTAAGAGCTGTAAAAAAAAAATCGATGGCTCTAGAAAAAAAAAAATGGTTTTATTTTCAAAAAGTTTTATTGAAAATAGTTTTATTTAAAGTGTTTTTTAGAAATTACACCTTCCAAAAGTCGCAAAAAATCTTATTTCATTCATTAGCATGGAATGTCATTTAGTAGTAAGAGAAAAAAAAAATAATTAGGTATTGATAAATTATTTGCCACTTCTATAAATTTGTTTTATTGAAAACTAGTTTCGAATGTTATACATTCATCCTCAGTTCTAAGAGCACAAAAAAAATTCAAAATAAGCAATTCAAAATATTGCTTATTTTGAATTTTTTGTGTGCTCTTAGAACTGAGGATGAATGTATAACATTCGAAACTAGTTTTCAATAAAACAAATTTATAGAAGTGGCAAATAATTTAGCAATACCTAATTTGATTGATCCTTCTATACCACCATGCGGATGTCAACTGAAAAAGAAAATATATAGAGGATGTCTCTGGGCCATTGTAATTAATTTTCCTCTAAATTATTTCTTCACTTTATTTGAAATAAAACCGTTTATTAGGAAAAGGACCATCCCAAGGGGAAGAAATGAACTAGTATCCTTCTCTGTAGAGCTTTCTACGTATATAATTGCCATTCTCAAGTATTTACTACGTTTACAAGATATAAAATCTTATTATTTGAAGGAAAAAAAATAAGTTAGCAATATATTATTTTTTATTTTTTTTTAATTTATTTTGTGTACAAAAATTATAAATGATAAGTTAGATAACTTTATTTTATGCTTTTGCCTAAATTAATGGCCTAAAAATATATGCAATGTTTAAAAATAAGGCTACACATTTTCAGATCTATATAGCATACGGACAGGTAACAGGTACACGAAAATGTGACAACCTTAAAGAAGCAGGTACATTCAGTGAAAGCCTAGCACCAAGCGCGCAGGAGCAGGAGGAAACAAATCCCCGGAACAATGCTCAGAGGCCCAATTTAAATGAGAGTTAACTGAAAAGATGTATACAGCCATAAAGGTTTTGAATAAATTTTATAATTGTATGTGTGATAAAAGTACGTGCTGTTTATAGTTTAACTAGGAAATAAGTTGATTCTATGTTAGAAAAAACATGGGATTTTGACTTTATTTTTCAAACTTTTTTAGAAACACTGACTGAAAGAGTGTCGTTATTAATAAATTGTTCGTTACAATCGTGTTATTACTGATAATACATTTAATTAATTATTATCAAGTTATTATTAATATTTATATTTATTATTTATTAATATTTAGTAATTTTGTAAAAAAAAAATTAACATTTTAGCTTTCCGCTTATTCAATCTTTATGTATGGCTATTAATTATTGATTATAAAAAAGACTCCTTCACGGAGCGCCGTTGTTAGCAAACATAACGCCCAACACTGCGAAGAGACTCCAACAGTTTCAGAACAATGTGCTGAAATGTATTGTAAGACATACAACACTACAGAGAACAAAAACTGACATACTGCACACAACCCTTGAACTTCCAACGGTGACAGACTTCATCACACGGAGGCATGTCAAATTCTTTGATAACCTCCAACACTGTACTAACCCTCTTTTCAGAACACTAACTCCTACAGGACCGGCCACAAAGATGGCAAAATTATATAAAAAGCCTCAGCCTAGACTGAGAAAGCAAAAATAAATAAAAAGTAACTAAAAAAAACCCGGTGAGCCCCGTCACAGGAAGAAGATGCTTAAGTAAACAAATAAATAAACAAAAACCTAACTATTCCACATCCCTCTCTTGAAATGTACCCTTGAGATCCAGCAAATCCTACTCTACGTATCTCAAAACCCAAAAAGGGGCTAAGAAAAAAAAAAAAAAAAAAAGACTTAAAATAAGAAAAAAATGTGAATAAGAGTTTAGAAAAACAAACATTTATATAATAACATGGAAAATGGCTCAGATTGAAATACAAGACTGTACTATAAAAAAAAATTATAAAAAAAAAAAAAAATTCCGGTGAGTGCTGTTGTCTTATCCAGAGAATTCTTATAACTGAATTCCATGGAAAGTCAACAATTGGTTTCTACCCGAGCGACTTATTAAGTTATAAGGATTAGGGCTACTAATGAAACGGGGGGGGGATAGTCTTTAGAATTCTGTCAATACCTAATCTTTGAATTATTATTTTTACTATGAGTTGTTGTAAATAAAAAAATAGTGATTGTATTATTAACATAATGTGCCAGATACATTGAAAATTATTTTAATTAATCAAAAGAAATATACTAAATGAATTCAGTGTCCGCAAGAGTGAAGACAGATATAGAAACATTATCTTTAGAACATTGAAGAAGAAATAAATCCACCATTTACATCTAAAAATATATATAATAAAAAATCGTCTGTCAATATTTATTTCTTTGACGTCCTGGAAGAGTTCCATGAAGTTGACAAAAAATACCAATTTAAAAAAAATCTGATTTACTAGTAACCTGTAAAAATAACCCGTCTTGTTTGTCTGAACAGGCGTAGAAAATAACGTTAAAAACGAAAAAAAAGTTTGGAACATGTTAAAAAAGTATCAAGTATATCTGTGGAACATGAACAACATGTCACAGTTACAACTGGCGGCAGTCACAACCCATCTCTAGTTGAAACGCAGTGTTATTTTTTTTTTTCTGAAATACTCGGGCCTGTTCGTGAAATGGTACGATTTAAAAAACAATTGAAGCAGAGAGTATATTGTCGAATAAATACAGACTTTGTTATCTGCGCTAAGCTCGTGTCGGGCTGACGAACGAAAAAGCTGCATAGTGTCATGATTAAAAAGGTGATATGAGTAGACAGGTGAAAAACCTCTTCTCCCAATTGAAATATTTTCAACTAAATAAGCCGTACTAATATTTTCGAAATTACAAAAGTAATATCGTCACGTGATTATTAGCAAGCCCCTAAAATCGGTTGACGAATGTGGAGCCCGCTAAAAATTTATTTTGTGACATCGATTGGAATGGTGAATAAGATGTAATGTGCTATGTCATATTTATATCGAACTCTTATATTTTTGAACTTCATTAATTTTTACTGATTCTATGTTTTGTCTCATGTATTGTATTATCATTTTTTTAATTAAATATAATTTGATTGTACTTTTTTTTTCAACCTCTGCATTTAATTTTAGAGATGATCTTTCGTGTTACTGTGTCAATTTTTTTAAAAACATATTATACATATTACATTTTTTATAAACTGTAATATTAAAGCAAGTTAAACTGTCATCTTCTGGTACTGATTGAAAAGATCTTTCACTAATAAACTTATAAATAAACTAAGAAAATTCATTTTATTATTTTAGTTATAATTTGTTTCCATTCATGTTTGATTCTTTCTTTTTATAAGTACATACTTTATAACTTCATTGTTAAGTGAAACATTTAACAGAAATTGGGATTTAAAAAGCTGAAGAGACGGATAATTTAATTGACTAAAATAGGTAAAATGAAATAATACATGCTTCAGATCTGCAGCCAACGATAGTTTGAACTCGATATATAGTAGAATCGATATTAAAATATGAGTACCTGGATCCAAAATTTTTTCTAAAAAAGAATTAAATAAACATAAAAAAATAAATAATAGAATACAAAAATGTCTACTAGGCCTTTAAGTTCGATAAGTTTCAGTCATTATTAATCAATTGTAATTTTCTTCCATATTTAAAAAAAAAAAATTTATGTTAAGCAATTCAATTCATTTTTCTCTAATTGTTAATAATGAGTCTTTTTAACAATAAATGTTAGTTAATATGTACCTACTTTAATAGGATTTTAGTAATTCGTTCAATATTGATTTTCATCCGTCCTTTATTATTTTATTTTATGTATAAATAATTTAATTAATATTTTCTCTAGTTCCTAGTATGCAACTTTGTTTTAAAATTTTTTTATTTATTGACAAATATAAATAAATGAATATATATATATATATATATGTGTGTGTATGTATGAAATATATTGATGTTTTTCCAGCAACTTTAGTTCCTGGTATGCTAGCAGAGAGGAACTGAGTTAGGGATGAAGTTTAAGTCCTATAGGAAAGGTTATTGGCTGTGATTTGATTTTGTTGTTGTTATTAATTTACTATTTGGCCCACAGGGAACATTTCTCTCAAGATTGTATGCTAATGTCGAGATATATGAACCGTAGAACCTCACATCCTTTGCGTCGATTTCATCCAAGATGAAATAAACTCCAGGACATAAGATACTCTCCTAAACTAACTCATTGAGCATTTTCAGCGAACTCTGGGAACGAGTATTTTTCAAAATTGAATGACAAGCTCAAACATGAAGCCACTGCCAATCTTCAAACCGACGCCGACTGCCGGAAGCCGCTCAAGACCTGGGACAGTTTATCTCTCGCCGAGGTGAGGATCTAATTCGGCCTGGTGCCATCAATGCAAATCCCAACCTCCTCCCCCCCCTTTCCAAACCTCACTCCACCCGGAATTTCCATATAGATTAGCCTCAGCCAGCTTCGGCTTCGCACAATAAATAATAGTTCCCGTCTCAATGGAGGTGCATCAGTCAGCCCTAAGTTAGGGATGGTTCGAACCACTGGTCTCGATTCCACAACTGTGTCCATTTATCGCTGTCATCTTCCGCGATTGTCGGTCGGCTCTTGTGGATTTAATGGCTATCCCTCTTCTCCAATACCGGAGAGGGGGAATAATTAATCTTAACAGGAGACATTAGGTTTCATTATTAAGTTTAATTATGGTTACGGTATTAATGGTCATACGAATATTTAAAAGTTATTTCTGAAGACCGTCATCCCAAACTACCATAGATAGTACTTCTCACTTCAACAGCTTAAAGGATCATAAAATATAGATAAAAAAATCACTCCAAATCAGTATCACATAATTCAAAGAGAAAGAGAAGTTTAAACTTTTAATGCGGTTTTAATTTATGTACATTTCCCTGCAGTTAATGTTCAACGGTTGAAGATTAATGATAAACTATCTCCATTAGGTTAGTATGTTTAGGTTAGGTTGTTAAAGTAAGGTATATAGTTTGTGGTGTAGTTTATGTAATCTTCTTCCTTTCTGTTCTCAATTCGCAGAAATTAAGTGTAGAATAGCAGCGGCAAACAGATACTATTTTGGCCTAGTTAAGTATCTACAGAGCAGGGTCATTTCAAGGAAAACCGAGCCCCGACTGTATAAAACTCTAATAAGACACTGATGCGACTGCCAAACGTATGCATCCCAGACTTGGACTATGCCGAAGAACGACGAGAAGGACGTCCACGTCGAGCGGAAGCTCTTACGAAGGATATTTGACCCTAACAAAGATGGAAAGTTCTCGAGAAAAAGGAAAAATTGGGAACTATGATCTATTTTCCGATGTTGGAATGGTTAAGACTTGATAAGCATGGGAGGCTCAGCTGGGCGGGTCATGTGGCAAGGACGGGTGAAACAGAGATTCCCAAGAAAATTCCAAACGAATTGCTGCATCGCACTGGGAAAGCCGACCGAAGCTGCGGCTAATGGATGGGATGGCAGCCAATACAAGGAGCCTTCTTGTGATCAGAACTGATTGGAGAACGGCTGTACAAGATAGAGCTGAATGGCGGAATATGGCCCAATAAATATTGGGGAGGCCAAGACCCACCTCGGGTTGTAGCGCCACGGAAGTAAGCATTAACAGTATTATCATCGAATATTTTTTATTTTTCAAGACTTCGTACCAAAATCATAATAATTTTGTTGTTCAGAAAGATTAGATTGTTTCTTGGCCCGGGGCCATGTTGATGTATTCCGTCTTGGTTGAATAATGGAAGAAGTAGAGAGAAATAAGAAAAACAATTTAATTCGGTTATGATGTTTTATGGAGTGCTCCAGTTTCCTTCATTATATAATTAGAGATCCTTAAATTATAAATTAACTTTGAGCAATTTAATTATTCGAATGAGGAAGAAGATAAAATAAGTTTCCTAGAGAGAAGATCAGTAAGGAAATTCCGTATAGTGGATAATAACACAGCTTCCTTTGTCTTAAAATATCGTATATGACAATCTATTTTAAACATTAAATAATAAACCTAAATATCTCTTGAAAATATTTATTTTTTTCAATATTAAGTAAATTTACTAAATGATAAGTCATGACAAAGACTCGCGATTAAACAACCAATTAGAAGGACTCTAATGACTGTTTTACATTAGAGGGTTCTGATATATATATATTGGAAATTCTTGTTCGTGGCATAATAAAAAGCATTGACTGAATATAGATAGAGAGGATTGATAAAAACGAATAAATATTAAAAATCGATTTTAACTAGCCCCTCTAGTTATGTATGTATACTTAAAAAAAGTCAATCTTTAATTAATTTTTGTTCTGTTTAATTTTCTATATTATAGAGGTATATTTTAATTGATTGAAGGTATATTGTGGTAGTTGCAAAAATAATGTTTTTGATATTAATTGAAAATATGTCATGTTCTTATTCCAACAATATATATTTAGTTAAAATAATTTTCATCATAATCTATAGACGTTTGCTAAAGTGCATAACCTTTATAATAACAACATAATAATACAATCCCTGCAGGAAAGGAATTTGGATCCCAAGAAAAATGCAAATTTAAATTCGTAAAAATAAATTTCTTAATTCTTCCGTAAAAATCGATACTTTCTTTTCAAAGGCTTAAAAAAGACTGAAAAAATGATTTTATTTTTTGAATTTTAGGAAAAGAGTGGATATAAAATAAACTTTATATAAAAAATTATTTTTTAAATAAAATAAATAAATAACTAAATTTTAAATAAAATTTATATAAATCATTTTTGCATTAATCGAATATAACATTATGACTACAACATATACTCGTATAGGTAAAATTATAATCATGATATCACGATGCAATTAAAAATAATAAGAATTTATATGGAATCTAGAATAATTAAAAGAATATGGGATTGAAAACTAATCCAGAAGCGAATCTTCTTATATCGAAATATATGGGACTAACTCCACGTATACCTCATTTCCAATAAATCCTCCATTGGCGGATAATGTATTTTAAATCCGCTTACCATCATTAAAAAGTCACAGTTTGTAAAGGAACATTTGAGAGCATTGAATGCATTCATCTATTTACGACTGTAAAGAAAAAAAAAATCATAAAAGTACCTTCTGATGACATATTAATGATGTTATAATGAAAAAAGCCTCAAAAGAAGCCAAAATGGATAGCTAAATTGTTTTTCATGAACTTAAAATTTATTTTAATTATTTAACTTAACATCAGAACCAATTGTTAATAATTGAAATTAATAAATATCGTAGTTTATAAGCCTTTTATATAGTCCCAAGATTCATGGATTAAACAGTTCTTAAGTATAAAAAGCACTGTTATGCCTAGTAAACGTTCCAAGTGTCAGAACGAAACGTAAGTGGGAGGATTGCGTTGAGGCTGATCCAGGGTCGGCCCAAGTTATCTCCAATGAAGGGAGAGAAGCGCTAAAAAAAAAGGCTTCTCTAGATGCCATATAATTTCCTAATGTTTTCCAGCTAATGCCAACGAAGATAGGAATTCCAATGTTAGACGCGTTTTTTTAATCTTTTTTTATTATGCCCTAAGCTAAAAATAGCTATAATCTATTAGATATGAACAAAATTGGCGCAATATCGATGAAAGGGTTCCAGCGAAAGAGGTCCTGATAAAAATCCAAAATTTATTTAAAATCTACACAAAAAAAATGAAACAGATTAATGAAAAAATTAATACAACAAATAATGAAAAAAATTAATTAAAGTATGAAAAAAAATTTTGCACTGCCAATTAGCTCATATTTTGATATTAAACTAATCGAAATCAAATTCTTAACAAAATATAAACATATAACTTACTAAATGCATATAATCAAAACATTATTTTGTTAAATAATGACCAGGAAGGATTCAACTAAAGAACAATTGTATTTCTTATAAGTTCATAATTTGGTTAATAAATTCTTGATAGTGGGAATGATTTCCATTTAAATATAAACAGCAAGAAAATCTATTAAAAATAAGGTAATTATTAAACTATTAGTAACATTATAAAACTATCCTTCCGGGTCATACGAGATTCATTCGTGTTTCTATTTAGGGAGGGAATGAGTTTAAAAATATGAGAATAAAATGCAATTGGTCAACCAACCCCATATGGCAACCAACCCCGCTCTTCCTATTAAACTATTTTATATTAATGAAACCTAGTACTCAGTCCTTATGAGGCCTCTATATAGGATGATTAGTTGTATATTACTACTTGAGAGACGATCCTTAAGGCTTTTTTTTTCATAATCTTCGACAAGAAACTCCTTATAAAATTGGGTAGCTGCTCAACTGTGTTGAGTTGCTAGTTTACATAGCATACAAATCAGACAGTCGTTCATAAACATTTTAGAGAAAAAAAAGGGGTGCGAGTTACACAGGAAAACTATATAAATAATAATATTAAGAAAAAAAAATGTCATAAGAAAAGGCATAAATAATGATGTGAGGTACCTCGTGAGTTCAGAATAATGGCTTTCGCCATGCTCCGGATCTGGTTCTTTTCAAATTCTCAGATTCTGAATAAACTCTCTTGTAAGAGAAATGGTTCTGCTACTTACGAACCAAAGTTCTTTTAGGGAGTATCGTCTATATATTAATGGCACATGATCCGGCGGTGAAACCAGAAGATTTAAAAAACAAAAAAGTTATTTATTAAACAATTAATTTTGCAAGTATAAATATAAAGTACAAGCCATTAACTTAAAATACAATCAAAACAACTATTTTCTGATCACTACGTTCGGTACTATATCCAATTCAATATACTCCATTGAAGCAGTGCATGAAGTCGTATCTGGGCGTTTTGCATGACCTCTCGCGGAGGATTGAGGGATATTGCTTCATTCTCGTGCCGAATGCTTTGTTTGAGGACTTAGATAGTTCTGACTGGATCTTCCATAAATACTTTATTTATTAGATACTTCCATAAAAAAAAAAAAATAAATAAAAATCGCAAGCCATTAAATCGGGAAACCGAGGGTGCCAAAGAATCCCCATTAGAGAAACGACACCGCCCGGGAAAAGGATTCACGCATGGCAACGTACTGTATAGAAAATATACAGAATGGAAAAAAAAAAAAACTTTATTCTGGGACAAAGCCCCTTTAGAATAACAAGTATGTACAACATAATAAGTACATCTGGCCAAAAGGCCTATTAGATAATAAATAAATAAAACACTAAATATACACAGTTATAAAATATATATATATATATATATATATATATATATATATATATATATATATATATATATATATATATATATTTGTTTGTTTTTTTCCCTATAGAGAGTTCTTTCTTTTATGTGTGGTAAAATATATTCTACGCAAAGATAAAGCGGAAAGAAAAAAAATTAATCTAATAAGAAAAGAAAAATGCTCGACCATAGAAAAGAGAAAAAAAAAATTCAACTGTTGTATAAAAATATTTTTAATAAATGCACATAATCACAGAGATAGAACAAAAATTGTAATCTATATACAAAAACGTAAGTGTGAAATAAATATCATAATTAGTAAATTATAGTTTTGTTAAAATGAGCTGGTAGATGAAAAAATAGAGTAACATAAAAAAGAACATTGGGAAAAAAACAAAACAATGTGTATGAGAAGTGAAATAAAATATATGCTCTTATTTACAAAAAAAGCTATTGATGGAAGCAAATTCTTATTTCATAATGCATCATTAGCCAGCGTCTAACTGGACTGTGAAGAGGAACTCGAAAAAGAGGGTTTTAAATGTACATATGGAGGGGAAATGACGGATTTTAAGAGAAAGGGAATTCCCGAAAGTGGTGAAACGCTGTATTTTATGCCAAATGGATATGCATGTATACCATATTTATGCATGAAAAAAAATAGTTATTTCATAAATCATTTATTTTGATATCACACCGTTTCACGGCCGGACCCTGTATATTTTGTTATGCTTGCTAAGGAAGCCTTGACTACTGGTTTGTTATACATACTAACGAAGCCAAGAGTACTATTTTATTACCAATGAAATATGTTTTATTTTATATATTTATAAAATTTATTTGTAAATTAACATTTTATTTAATAATAAATAACTTTTTTTCCTGAACAGTATAAGTTGTGTATTTATGAACACTTTGAAGTTTCTTGAAGTTGTCGCTCGACACTCAACAATGAGCAGAGGACTTAGATCGTTAAGAATCAATGTTGTTGGATTCTTTCTTCGAGCTCTTTGGGAGAAGGGGGGGAGGAAGTTTTGTTCTCCGTTTCTTGCCTCCTCGTTAACCGTTAGCAACTTCATTAATCTAAACTTGGGCCATTAATTTGTGGTTTTGGTGGTAGGGGGCGTGAAGGTAGAACTCCCTCAACAGTGGCAAACTTCATCCGGACGATTGAAGTATAGTGTGCTTTCGGGCTACAAAACATGTTTGTTAACCCCACTTCTTAATTGCGGGAATTATGTGCTGGCCGAAACTTCTCCCCAGAGGATATGGTTATTACTGGTCGAAAATATGGAATTTTAAATATGTCATTATTTGAAAATTCCCAACTGGTAAGCGAGACGTAGGTTGAATTGTGTTAGGCGAGACCTCATTACACACATATAATACACAGTTAACAGGATAATGATGGAATGTAAATGCAAATTCAGACTTTTTTGATTTTTGGTCATTTTCAAACCTTTGTAGATAATATATATATATATATACATAAAATATGAAATCCGTAGTATATAAAATAAATTAATATGTACAACTCTTGGAAGTATCAGTTGGACCTTTTTAAATTTTCTTCAAAAAGTACTAATTATTTGAAGGTGTTAACATTTTATGTAATTTAAAAAAAAATTATTAATAAAATTGTTTTTTGGGATTTATAATGGCCCTGTTTTAATTTATTAATTATTATAAATATTTTAATATCCCAATATTTTAAAAATGAATAATCAAATAAAATAATGTTAATCAACAACAGAAAAACTTTATTCTGTACTGTAATCTTACGTGACCTCATCCATCGTTTATTTACATGTATGCAGTTTCATTATTTTGTTCACAGCCATCTTGAATTGCATAAATAAAGGCTATTTCATTCCAATCTAAAATATATCTGTTTCAAAAAAGTTATTGAAGGCACTTTATGACTGATTCAACTTGTGTAAGAAGACAGCATGTTCAGCATTATGTTCCAATACCCTAGTTTATCGAATAAAAAAAAATTGCAACCCAGCAAGGATTCGAACAAATGTTTATAGTACTGTTACCATAGCAACATCCTATAAGGTAGGCTCGCCTTAAGCGAATGCCGGCCAACGAATGAGAAAAAATCACTTCGTTGGCAGAGATAAGATTAGTGTACACTAAAGGCAAATAAGAGCCAATGAAGCGGTTGGTCTTGGTTGAGATTCGGACTCGTGGCATTAACATCGATGGATAGTCGTTGGGCTGCCATTGGGTCCTCTCTCCTAGTGTATACCGTAAACCTTGGCCCTATCCCCAAGGTTCGATGAGGATGAGGGTCATACGACCACACGTTGGCACGAATTGAACCATCAGCTTTTGATAAATGCTCCACCAACGCAACTTCATATTTGTACTTATGTTTCTATATTTTATAGTGATTTGATGTCCAATTTTCAGTTTGGCTCGTCAATAGACAAATGTTCGTGCCGTTATTTATAATAAGATAACTTCATAGAAATTTGGTAGGAAAATGGGAAAGTACAAAATGTAATTAATAAAAAACAAAACATATTAAGATTTCTTTTTTTTTTATAATAAATCTAATTACAAATGAAATCACACTTTGGAACATTAACGTTCCTGTTACATCCCTGTTAAATCGTTCCAGTTACAGAGAGTGAGGCCGGGAACTGGGCCCTGATAAAATGAAGCCGGTTATTAATGAAAGTGCTATCTCTCGCATTTATACCGCCTTAAGCGCTATACTTAACCACAACTTCTCTTGGCAAACTTCTGCATCTTTCTCCTCTCAAATTATCGCTGGAGCAGTCGGATACAGAAGATCTGCGGAGATTTAGGAATTTAGTAATTAACAAGGATTATGCCGTTTAATTATAACTGGAAGGCACTAAGCATAAGTCAACAAAAATATCATAATGCTTGAAAAACCTAACGAATAGGTTAAAGAAATTTTAACAGTTTGGATGAATTGGATATGATATTCACATCAGTTAGAGGGGAGAGAGAAATGAAGAAGAAAAAAACAATTAAGGCTCAACATAGAAAAATAAAGTAAACTAACATAAGTAAGGCTTAATTAATTGTTCTGATTTTCATTTGATACCGTAATATTTTAAAAAAAAAATATTTGCAATAACAATAATTCAAGTCTTAGTTAATCCGCTTGTAACACTAATAATTTATACCTTCCACTGAACTCCATCAAAACTCGAATCGTATTATCGAAATCGGAACTTATATCCGATTTTTTACTCCCACATACGTTTCGGACGATCTATAGGATTCTTACCCATCTATTTAGAGCTGATTTTATTAATTCGTTCGTTATCCATTCTAATAATTTTACACGCCCGATTCATTTACCCCGACGCTGTTACCTGAAATACCAGTTATGGGTCCAGTCCACGATAACTATAGTTGTGATTATCCTACGGATCACTTTCTGCCCGAACTTTTTTGTATTATCTATATAATTTTTCTTCCTCACTACCGAGAGTAGGTAAGCATTGTATTCATGCAAGAAGTAAAAATAAATAATCTCCTCAGATTCAAAACGTTATTTGAACTCTAATAATGATATGAAGGCTGATATAAAGAGAAGAATCTTGAGAGCCAATCAATGCTATTTTGGCCTACATAAGCATTTAAAAAGCAGAGTGATTTCCCAATCAACGAAAGTAACCATCTACAAGACACTGATCAGACCTGTGCTAACCTATGGTTCAGAATGTTAGACAATGACGAGAACAGAGGAAGGCCTCTCCTTCGTTTAGAGCGGCGTATTCTGAGGAAAATATTTGGTCCTTTACATAGTAATGGTGCATGGAGAATCCGAACCAACACATATTTACGATAACTGTTGAAAGAGCCCAGATATAGTCAGAATTATAAAGGTTGGTCGGCTCCGTTGGGCAGATCGTATTGCAAGAATGACACCGCGAATTGAGATAACGCGAAAGATTCTCGATGAAAGAATTATGCCACAAGAGTGGGAAGATCCAGGCTACGATGGATAGATGGTGTGTCCACCGACGCGAGATCCATCCTAGGAAGGTATTCGTGACTGGAGAGTAGCGGCGGTCGATAGAGATGACTGGCGGACCAAACTGCGGGAGGCCTTGACTCCTCCAGGAGTTGTAGTGCCAAGAAAGAAGAAGAAGATTCAGACGTCAAGGAAAAATTTTTCTTTTCGTGTCTGTCTTTCAGCAACCAAATCCATCTGAGGTGCAAAATACCTACTACTGCGAATCTAACTTTTATGAAATTAATATGGATTATGCGGGTTGGTACCTAGACGGTCCCAAATCAATCTAGAAAATTTCATACGCTACTTTTGCATGCAGGCCTATATTTCGAAAATGGCTCGATCCATAGATTTTATTCTCAATTGACAAATCATTGACCTTGAAATATGCGTAATTATGTAGCCAATAGAAATCGTGAGGAATCTATCAGAATATTATTATTGGGGCTGAATAGCGCCTTACTATAGAGCAAGGGAACCAATGAGAATTCCTAACTCCTTTCGTGCATCGATTATTTATACCTGGGCAGGTGGAACTGACGTCCCATTTGTTAGCATTTCCCTCTCTTATTGTCTTAGCCCTTTGTCTTAGTTTTAGCCCAAGACTTGAATTTAATATTTTTATTTTTAAACTAAAATATTTATTTAAAAATCTTTTATCCTTAGAGGTAATGGCTATAAACTATCTGCCAAATTATTGGTTAAAAAAAAAAATGGGAGCAATAATACATTTTTATTTATTTTTTAAAAATATACTAAAAAGAATGAAAAGAAAAAAAAAATATTCTGAGACTAACAAGGGGACGGCAAAGTCAATGGGTCGCCGTTATCAACGAAATATTTTGTGGGGTTTCCACATCCAAAAATACATCCAGATGTAAGAAAATTCCTATTTATATCGTAAGACTTCAGCACAAATAAACGTACAGTAACTTGGGGTAAGTTGCACAGAGGATTGCTTGGGTCAAAAACGGAAAATGTAGCGGGGACTTGGTTAAGCACCTCAGGATCTAGAGCTAGTGATGCTACCTGTTGCAGAGATTATGAATTATGCCAATGTTTTTATAATAAGAGATCTAGGTGTTATTTAAAACCTTTTTCAAACGGGTCCAAGTAACCCCAAATAACGGTACATTGTTGATTATTTTTACTTTTTGAATTATTACAGAAGCTATAAAGAGCTGTGAGAAATTATTAAAAATAAAGAGGATGGAAATGTACACATTTTATACTCAAAAAGAATTTTAGATAAAAAAAAATCTGTTATTACTTCCTTGTACAAAGTTAAGGAAGTATTGCAATCGCGAAACAATTCGGTTTTCAGATTTCAATGGAAAAATTCATTTTGACCATCCCTCAATCCACTTAACTAGTTCCGTCGTGAAGTCCATACGTACGTTCATTCGTATCTCGCTCAAAAACGGTTAGTCGTAGAAAGTTAAAATTTTGTATTTCAGATTGCTGTAACATCTAGTTATGAAGCTCTCTTTTTGGTCGTTACATGATCACCGGAAGCACTTTATTTGAAGGTCATAACAGATTTTCGTCAAAAATTATATTAAAACATAATCCAAAACTTCTCAAATTTGACAAATAACACTTATATATTAATAAGAATAATATACTTTATTTCGGTTAAAGTTGGCTAACCGAAAGTGGTACTTTACTTGAAGGCCATATTAGTCTTTCATCAAAAATTTTATTAAAATATAATGCAAAGCATTTCAATTTTGGTATACAAAAATTTTACACCAATATAAATAAAATAATAGATTTCGGTGAAAATTGGCATAAAAATTGCACCAGAAATGTTTTTGCAGATTTCGAATCTATGTACTGAGGTAATCTTAAATTCGAAATTTAAGCTATATTCCCCGAACTGTTTTTCAGAAAATTGATATACAAGTTCAAAAATAACCTAAAACCAATTACTAAATTTTGAATACTGTTTTTATTGGAAATATTTTAGTAGGTAATAGTAGGTCTAAAGAGGAACAAATAAGTTCTTATAAACAATTCCACACAGATAAACAGGAAATTAAAGTTTCGTGTTTTTTAATTAATTCATTAACTTTCATCATTAATTATATTACCATATAAAACATCTCAAATTGTAATTAATTGTCATTGTAAATAACATACTAGATTTTGGTTAAAATTGGTCTGCCGAAATTTACTGGTTTTTTTTTTGTGTTTTTTTAACTTTTCGTCTTTTTTTTTTAACCACTGATTTATAGTTTAATAGGCGTACAAGGACGTCATGTGGTGTCACATCAGATATTTTTTTTTTAAATACATCGGTGAGGAATAAATTGACAATATCAGAAATTATAGATCTCATCAGTATATTAAAATAAAACTTCACAAAGACATCAACAATCTATAAATTAGAATACGTTTTGATTTAATAGAACAATCATCACACATTGAAGTGAATTTAAAGAAAAACGATAGGCCTTATAGAAATGGAAAAAACGAAAGGATATTTATCAATAATTTTATATTGGAACATGATATTTTTCCTTTTGAATACAGTTAATCTGAACTGAATTTGAATAAAGTAATCATAAATATATTTTAACTACGGTAGATAATCGACTAATAACAATTGTTATTCCTTCTGAATAGAGCAATCCAGTTAATGGCGTAGAGGACTAAGACAAGAGAGGTGCCAGTTAATAACCCTGCGGTGCCAAACAGAAACAAGCTGCGGGCACAAAACACAAGCATCGGCCTCTGCCCCTGCCCACTCCCCCTTGGGGCAAACTTAGGATCAGGGATAACATCCACTATCTCTTATAACAAACTTACAACTAACCCATCTATCATCCACTATCACAGCTTCCATCTACTGTAAGTCATGACTTTAAATTATGCATTTATACACACACACACACACACATATATATATATATATATATATATATATATATATATATATATATATATATATATTTAATGACTGTTGAGATATAATTGGAAGATTTCAAAACAAAGCTTTTAGTCTCTCAAATACCGGTAAATAACTAACTAATAAATAAATAATAATAAATATAAATTCGGACTAGAGATAGCACAACTCACATCAATGATTCAATAGAGACCTACAAAATAGTGATGACATTACCCCTAGAGAGTTCATAACACCAAAATTGTAAGTTTATTTTTTCACTTAGCTAAGCTTATATTTTTACCTGACAAACATCACTAACATAAGTCATTACACCGCTGTGGATGGCCAGTACCAATCTAATAAATTAATAAGTCATTCATGCCTTATTTGGTTATAATTTTCCTTCTTCCATCCGTTGCTCCAATACTCTTCCCACCTTTAAATCCCGTCTATTCAGTCACTTCATGTCCATGCAACTCCAAAAGACTTGTAAATAGGTACTCATTTTCAAATAAAATTTGCAACCAATTATGTATTAATTCATTATTTTTACTTTTATTATTAATATAAATTTATTCTCTTTTTTTTTTTTATTCTAAACTCTAAGAGTTTATTTTTTCTTAAAGGTTTAAAAGTTATGACATTATTATTTATTATGATTTCATTTTTTTTCTTATTTGTTTATTTATCCTATTATTTACTCAATATCGTATTATTTTTTTGTTCTACTCTAAGACTCTAAAGCTCTACTGATTTTACATGTAATAGTATTTTAAAGGGACATGTTCCGGAATAGATAAAGAATTTATTATTATTATTAATTTTATAAAAATGACCAAAGGAACAGCAAGGCAATTGAATCATTGACCGTTGTTGTACGTTTGAAAATATTAAGGTAATTAAAAATTTTGGACTTACAAAAGGATTCTACAGATGTGGCATCACCGGTTTCAATGAAACTATTTTTGGTGATATTAGGTAGATAATTATATAATATGATATATAATTTCAACTATTTTTTATATTATTATTTTCTGCATTTGGTCTGTATGGATTTCACAGTTCTTATACACCAATCGATTTGTTACTTTTGTGTAAAATAAGAAAAATATATTGCCGATTGTATTGAATATACAATACACCAAAAGCCGCTTCTAGTAAAGTAGGCCAAAACAAAATATTTTAGGAAAAAGCAAGTTAGATTTTTTTCTTCAAGCCTATCAAAACTCAAAAATAACAATTTTCAAGGAAATCATAAATTAGAAATGTTTGGAATTTATTTTTCTGGATGATTTTTGAACGACGGACGTTGGCAGGAAAAAAAATCCTCCGGAAAAATAAAAGTCCAAAAATTTCCAATTTTTTTATCTCTATGGACATTTTCATTTAAGGGGTTCGAGGGAGGCTTGGAACGAATCTGACTTGCTATTTCCTAAAATATTTTGTTTTGGCTTATTTTGCAAGCAGGGTCTTTCGGTTTTTGTAAATTTAATGCAATCGGTAGTATATGTTTCTTATTTCAAACAAATATAACTAACTAGTATACCCGAGCGAGAAATCTCGCATTAGATATCTATCTATAATCTCCCTAAAGAATTAGAAGTATAAGCTAGTTATATTGGAGAAGCATTTTTCTTCGTATATGTTAGAAACAATATAATATTAGCATGAAAGGTTATTTAACAAACACATTTGGTAAAGCAGCATAGTTTATAACGATCATATTGAAGTAACAGTTTACTTAATAAGTAATTAGTCCTTCAGTTTTACAGCTAAACAATAATATTCAGCTATACCATTTTCTATGTGTAGTATTCATAAAACAGTGTTTTACGGTTAGACACGGGAAAGAATATACAATCTCCTTAACCATTCATGAAAACCTAAAAATAACAATTTAACAGATTAATTTAAAACTTATTAAAAAGTTTTTTGTATACAGACTCAACTTTTTACTTCCTTGTACGAAGTAAAGGAAGTATTGTTATAGCGAAAATTTTCGGTTTTCAGATTTCAACGGAAATATCCATTTTGACCATTCCTGAATCCATTTTGACTAGTTTCATCGTGGCGTCTGTGTGTACGTACATACGTTCGTATTTCGCATAACTCAAAAACCGTTAGCCGTAGAAAGTTGAAATTTAGTATTTAGGATTGTTGTAAAATCTAGCTGTAAAACCTTTCTTTTTGGTCACTGCTAGATTACCGGAAGTGGTACTTTACTTGAAGGTCATAATTGATTTCCATCAAAAATTATATTAAAATACTTTGCAATACTTCTCAAATTTGGTATTTATAACTTATGTATTGATTTAAATAACATACTGGATTTTGGTCTAAATTGGAAAACCGGAAGTGGTACTTTATTTGAAGGTCATATAGACTTTCAGCAAAAATTATATTAAAATATAATGTAAAACATCTCAAATTTGCTAAATAGGACTTTTATATTGACGTGAATGTATTTACTATATTTTGGTTAAAATTGGTGAGCCGAAAAGGGTACTTTACTTGAAGGTCATAATAAGATTACATCCAAAATTATATTTAAATTAAATACATAAATCATATGTGTTTGGTAATAATGCTTACAAACGAAATTTGGTTTCCAATCCAATTAAACATTTTTATTACTTGTTTTAAGTGTTAAAATTTAGTGTAAAATACTTGTTTTCCTCCCCATTTGTGAGATTAACAAGTATGCAGCAGAAGAATAAGATATAAGGTATAAAACATTGGACCAATACGTAAGTGATCTTGATGCCCGCGTCAAAATCTTTAAAAACCCAACTTATCCCATCTCGATCCGCCGACTCTTAGTCGTCAAATCTTGGAAACCTCCCAGTTTTTTCATCACTTTTATTTAAGCCCTAGTAAGAATTGAAGAAACAAAATTAGGATTCGTCACTTCTCCGAAAAATTTTCTTTGTTTTGACACCTCATTCATCAAAATCCATCGCTCCTGAGAGGCGGAAAAGGGATCTATACTACCGTAATAATGTATAGTAGTAAAGTGATATATGAGAACTTTGAAATCCATGCATAGCGTAGGCAGAAGAAATTGTTGAAATATATAAAAACATTTTTTTCTCGGATCCTTTTTCGTGTATTGACAAGAACCCCTTAGCCCGTAGCTATTATTTTTCGACCTAGTATCACTAAACAAAAAGTTTCATTGAAATCGGTGATGCCACGCCTGAAATCTCTCCTTGTTAGTGACTTTTGCTCTAGCACCCAGGATATACTGAAATGTTTTTATACTAAAATCTTATTGATTTTTATAGTCAAATCGAATAAATTTATTAAATAGACTGTACATTTTTAAAAATCAATAAATTTAAGTAAATAACTGTAATATAGTGATTTTAGTTTAACAAAAAATAAAGCAAATCGGTAGCATTCCTTAATTGGTACGATACATTGTAAGGAAGAATTGTTTCTAAAACGATGGCTATACAAGGAGCCAGTATCCACGCTCAACCAATAATCCAATGAAGGGCCGAATACCAACTTTACAGAGTCTAGGAAGTTAGGTCCTTTGTATTTATAATAATAATAATAATAATAGCTTTATTTTCATTCTTAACAGAATTATAAGCCTCTCTCTAGGGAGGTAAGAGTCTGGATTGTAAACATACATTTGTCATTATTTCAGTTAGGAAACACTTTAGACTAATTTAACATAAAATAATACTTAAAAATCAAATATTAATATTCGAATAAAATGTTATATATTATGTAAAAAACTTCATTATAAACTCCTTGTATATATTAAAGGCTATTTATTACTTTAATCCAAAGGTCTCTCACTATAACACAGCAGACCAACAGTCTTTCACTCGTCATCTTGTAGGAGATCTTCCTCTCCATCTCTTGTGTTCTCTTGGGATTCACTCTATGGCAATTTCGGACCATCTTTTTGAATGAAGCCTGGCTACATGACTACATGGACCCAGCTCCATTTCAATTGACCTGCTTCTTGTGGTTAACTCTTGCACTCGATTAGAGTCTTTTGATTCCTAAGCTGCTTCTAGAAAATTGCAATTGTGTTCTTCTCCTTCTTCTTATCCTTCTTTCCTGTTGGTGCCCATTTCTGAGATCCAAAAAAAAAATACTGGATATACACAAGTTTTCAATGTCCTTGCCTTTAAGCCAGGAGATATTTGACGTTTACAATTATTTTTCATGCACAAGTATTTTTTACATCCCATGTTAATACTTCTATGTAATTCATCATTTCTATCTTTAAATGAGATGGATTGTCCTAATTAGATATAATGGTCAGTCAAACTGATTATTTGGTTTTTAATTTTGACTTCTCCTTCCTGTGAATTTTTATTTGTTTGGTCATTATTGATATGAGATGCGCTAGCTCTGGTCAGGATTTAATTGATCTCATTTTTTTCAGTCTTGATGCCTGAATCGGCGAAACGTTGAACTGGTTATTCATTTATTGATATCTCAGAGATTTCAGATTTTTTTTTTTTAATCTTTCAGGAATATCTTAGTACACAGATAAATGTTGTAAAATAAAACAAAATATTTTGCTTTCAATGATTATGTTTGTTTATTTAGGCTTAAAATTACTTAAAGGTTTTTTAAAAAGAAAAGTATTTAATTGGCCTTGTATAAATACAGAAAATTACCAAGCCTTCTAATTGCCGATAATTGGCCACAGGCCTGCTTGGGCGTTTCCAAATTTGATCTTAACGTCTGATTGCACTTGGATGATTGTTTAATTACAGTGCCTTAAGTAGGGTACATCAAGGCTCGTAGCCTGGGTTCACCCACACTGCACTAAATTGGTAGGCCTCGGTTCACCTCGATTGATGTAATAGCTCCACCGGCCTTGCCTGTGTTCCCACACCGGACGCAGCAACACCCACCTTAGCTAACACAAATGCTTAAACTAAGTCGAGGAATATTGTTAATTTTGATTAGAAATTATTTAATAAATTAACAAAATATAAACAGTCATTCCGAGTCGGAAAATGGTGACTGAGTGATTCTCCTAGTGTAAACACTATTATGGTATTGTGAAATACTTCTCTCCTATGTAACCCTGAGCTCACATGTTTTCGCGAAAAAAAAACCTAAAATGATTTTTACGACAAAGCATATTTAGGTTTGTTATTTTCAATAATGAATCTTTATAATAGACCATGAAAAGAAAAGTTAACCTCTCTTCCCCCTTAAAATTGTAGCTTTCTGTCCGTTCGCTATACGCGGCTTTTTTTTATTTGGAATTAAGTATACCAAAGCCTTAAACAAATTTTAATTCCCATCCTTCTCCGATAACAGTGCAAAATAAAAAAATTAAATCGGAGAAATTACGACGAAAAATTAGATTTGATTTTGACTAGTCGTTTGTGGATTGTGACTCAAGTATTAAAGAAGTGTAGGACCTGGAAGTATATGGGAGGATCACCGTTCGTTCTGATCCTGTAGATTCAACAGATAGAGGGAGGTGGTTTTCCAGTTTATATATTTTTTTCAAGGTACGAGTAATACTTAAATAGTGAAAAACTTTAGACATATGAGAAAATACTAGGTTGTTACAAAAGTCCTTGTGCATTAGTACGGCTTTATTTAAGATTATATATTTTAAACATTATTCAATACTACTCTTCAAAGTAAAGCCCATTGTTTTCAACTACTTTCACCCATCTTTCCGCCAGAAATTGGATTTGATGCCGGTACCACGTAATTACCAAAGATCCGACCTTTTAAAAAATGAGCCATTGATCTAAACAAACCATATTCTGATGGTGCAATATCTGGGCTGTACGCAGGGTTTTTACTCCGTGCAGTTCCGATAATTTTTCCTTGGTCAAACGAGAACGATGTGCAGGGGCATAGTCGTTTTGGAAAATGGCATGGTTCCTGCTGACCAAAGCGGGGTACTTTGCAATCAAAACTTCATAAATTCTGTCTAGCTGTTCACAGTAAAGGTTTGAGTCCCTACTACGGCCGATAAATCACGATTAGTTGCCTTTAGGTCCTGGTTCACACATTCAAGAAGAACGTCATCATCAACGACCGATGGGCGATCCGATCTGGGTTATGCGGTAGCATTTCTATGGATAATTGACTCTCCTTCTAAGGCATAAATCTCTTCGGCCGCTGCCTTTGAGCTTAAACCTTTTTTCTAGTAATGCCTCAAAGACCGCGAATCACGATTATTTCTTCTGGAATTGCACGTGCTTTTTAAAAATGTAAACGACCCCATAAAGCCAACTGAAGTCACAAGAAATTAAAGAATTAGTCAAAGTAAATATTGACATAAATAGTAGGAACAAAAACATTCTTATAGGATAATTATGAGAGTTGGAATTAAGGGTTGTGTTCATGCACAAGGACTTTTGTAACAACCTAGTATAGAGTTACGTCGTAAAATAAGTTACTTGGTAGACTAAACTATTACATTACTTTGATGTACAATATTTCTGGATTGATCTTAAATGATTTTCGCGGAAATGGCAAAACAGCTTTTCAGAAAAATATTCCTTTTCACTCTATATATACAAATTAATACTGGAAAGTAATATGCCATAATGAGTTTTTGGAAAATTTATATTCAAGAAATAAACTATGCAAAATATATAAGATAGCTCTTTTAGTTCTATATGATATTATATTCTACTATTCCATTATTGTAACATTAATAAAGGCCATATTCATAACTTTTAACTAAGCACTTCAATATAAAGGTTTTGTATCCTGATTTTCCATAAACGTTCAACAAAAATAGAGTTGTCAGAACATTACGACAAAAGTCAACAACAGTTGACAATCATTATTAACATTTTGTCAACAATGTAGATGAACTTTATGATTTCTATATAATCGAATACCTCAAATTGTGTTTTAGAATCGACTTCTACGTGGAAAAAATGGAGAATAAGTATAAAACATGAGAAATAATGAATGAAATATTAAATTAATAAATAAGCAAAATGGGGTTTCGAAAAAAGGTAAAATTACTAAACTGATCCAAAATATGACACTACGTTTTGTCAATTCAAGCATCATTAGGACATAAAAAGACAAAATCACATAAATAGAGACCTGAGGCAGCACATCTCAAATTAACAGTAAAAAAAAATAGCCGCATCGAGATGGTACGTAACTCCAAGATAATTCAATATATACTGGAGGAAAATAGTAACATTAACACAGCTGATCAGCAATAACAGAAAATGCATACGGCACAACTGAAAATATTATAAAAGGCATAGGAAAGGACAGTATCCAGTAGCACATCTTCCCTGTCTTCATTCCAGCACCGTAATTCTCACAGGAGGAGATCTCGTATCCAGATCTCGGATCTTCTTTATCTTTTCTAGTCGTCGGTATATCCCGGTAGTTAATTATTTAAGAGGAAATATAGAGTCCGTAGTGCATAAAGGCGCATTTTAGTTGTGAGATATTAACGGCATTTTGTAAGGGCTAAAGAAGTTTTCGTTAAATATATTTCTACATTGTTTTAACCCTTATAATATGTTGGCCATGACCATTTCTCGTGACGGCTCATCGAGCAGAAGACAGTGCTAGCGAAGAGAGTGGGGACGAAGACAATGGGTGGGCAGGGCAAGACTGGACTCACACAGTCCGGGTCGACCCCTCCTTCGCAAGAGTTTGGTCTTTGGTCTCCGAAGCCTCACTGCACTACCATCCATGTCCACCGCCAGCCTAAACCAAGGTATATTTCTTTTATATTATTTATGATATTATATAAATATATCCAAAAATGGACATTACATTAAAAAAACCAAAGGTTAAACGCCTCCCAGTCTTAGTTTTTCTGCATTTATAAGGGAGCCATGCTAAAATTCGACTTATAAATATCAATTAAATTTGTTTTATAGAGCTTCACGAAGTCTTACAAAAGTAGACTACATCTGAAATAGATACCTCATCAACAGCAATATTAAATCAGGGCGAAATCTAAAAATCGTTGGTCGCTACCATAGTTCGATTTTAAGCGCACTGCGACAATTTTTGTGGACGAGACCCTATCAAACTTGCTACCTTCAAGTTCTTATATCTTCATAAGTATTCATACTTTTTTTTTTAGAGTTTTTTTGTATGCAATTACTTACAATCACGTTTTCAGATTTTCAGAGGGACCAAGTTAATCGGCTTTATTTTATGATTTGTATGAGGTATCCTTTCAGGTACCTTTTCCACTTGAATAACAATCTCGCTGTATTATTTTATTCATAAAAAAATTATTTTTTCTCGCTTTTATAATCAATGGCAGATTCTCAAATTCAGTGTAAATAGTATTTGTAGTTATCAGCCGATCGTTTAGCCAAGTTTTGTTTTATAATTACGATGAATGTAAAAATGTTTTACGCTACGATTCTAAATAGATAAAACCGATCTAACAAAAAAAAAAAAGAAATAATAAATAAATAAGTTAGTTAATGAACCACTTATCTAACTAAAAATTAATTTCTAAAATAACTAAGCATAACAACTCAATGATTTACAAAGCCTAAGGATTGAGAAAGAGAGCTGGGATCTCCTGGAGTCCTGCTTTTCCCTCCACAAGTGAGGGAGGGGCAAATCTGCCTCGGAGTTCCCCAGACCGATTGTAAATAATATATACGTATACCCGCTTTTAAGATGTTTATTTTATTTAACTTTAAGCTTAATTTTTTTTGTCTACTTATTATTCTGCTGTTTTATAATTTAATCATCTTTCCTGTAAATATGGTGTGGATAAAATCTTAAATCACTATTATCACTGTCCTTAATTGAGACAATATGTAATTTATTCAATAAAAATTGTTAGAAAAAAATATATACACTAGAATTATGTTTGAGTCCCGTCCAAGTTTGAAGCCAGACTATGTTATTGTTGCAGTTTCATTTGCTTTAGCACTGGAATACGGCATTAGCGAGGTAACTTGAATTGAAAAAGATTTAACTCTGGGTGTTTACACCATATACCCGTGCTAGTAATATGTTCGTGCCGAATGAAGATGCGGATACAATGAAATTAGATAAATTTAAGTCTAAGAACAGACTAGAATAGAATAATTGTTATTATTAGCTTTGATGCTGTACACATATAGGAAATGGAGTCTGGTCCAATCATCGTTAGCATTGGTTGATTTAAATAAATACATACTAATATGACAATAATTCATAATAAGGCATTAATAGACCCGTCTCGAGGTGCCGAAGACAAATCTTAAATATATATATATATATAGTGGTGAAAACCTAGCTCTTTTACAGACTGCAATACTTAAAATAGGGAAAAATCAAAACCTGGAGATATTAGGTCTAAGCCTACCTAGATATCAGATCTAATCTGAAGATATAACCCTGAGGAATTAATCTTCTTCGTAAGAGGTGTAAGAGTCCTATGGGATCTCTAGACGAATAGAGTGGTATCTTACAAAAGATATGAATAGAATTGAGGAAGCTTCCCATTCCTCAGGATAATAGTAAATAAATAAGTAAATAGATAAATTTGCGTCTTTCATCCAAAAATCTGAAAGTAAGAATTTACAAAACTACAATGCATCCTTAAGACTATCGAAAATATAAAGTATTGTGATGAATATATGGTTCGACTCAAGAATCAAGACTGATTTATCGCACAAAATCGCAATTTGATCAAGTAAATAAATAATGAGTTAAAAAACTCCTATGGTAACTCATTTAATTATTTTTGTACAATCAATTGAGGTAGAGTATGGGATAATTAAGAAGAGGTATAAGGAGACTGTCACCGTTAAGATAGACTTTCGCTGGTACTACTCTCGATTGTTGGTGGCAGTTACTGCTGGCAGTTGATTACTGCTTGGAGGGAACAAAACGGGGAATATTTCGCTGGCACTGCTCGGAGGTCCAGGTATGGTGTCATATATATACTGCTTCGTACTGACGGATCCAAGAATCTGATGACTGTCAGTATGACGGTTCTAGGCTACGTTTTCATGTCGACGCAGAGTTTTGATGATAACGCTAACATTCCGACGATTCCTATGTTATCTTTATTTATTTTTTCGACATGCGAGGCGAAATTAGATGAAATATTGATAAAAATTTGAACAAAAATATAGCCAATCAATTAAGTAAGATCTAATTAACAACAGTATTCAATGCATTTTAGATCTTTACTAATTAAGAAATTTCTCTTTAAAAAGAGATTCAAATATAAATCCAATTAACATTACATAATGAAAGAAATTGTCATCTTAAATTAATGCTCAAATTCAAACATTGAAACAATTTATTTTTTCATTAAAGTACTTGCTTACTAATCTCATAATGATAAAATATTGTCTGCCGTGATTTCGTTACAAATACGTATGAGATATTTATTAGTGAAATAATCGTACGAATAACAGTCATTATTGTCCATAGTAATAAATTTAAAATCAGAGATACACCTTTAATTCTTCTATTTTCTATTTACAACAGAGAATCAACCACCTCTGTAGAGGTTGGACATTAATATTTAGTTTATTGGTGCATTACGGTTAAAATTTTATCGATATATAGCCTGGGCTTATTACTGAACCAGACAAAATGACGTGTGTTGTTTGAATAAGGTCACAATCCGATTGGATCAGATCGGGTGTATTGGAGTGATGTGCTGTTGATGCGTCCTCCTGAACAGCTGATGTGAGATGTGCTGTATTTGATCTTCATAGATGTGATTTTTTAGTGTATGTCCTGATGATGCCTGAATTGGCAAAACATTGACTGGTAAGTTATTTACCAGGATTTTAGAGACTTGAGGCTTTGTGTTATTGGAATCTTCCAATTATTTTATAGCAAAAAAAATTAACATTGATTGTTTTTCCTCCTGACCCTCCAATTTATGTGATGCCAATGAAAAATTCCACACCGTCTCTAAAACATTGGTAAACAACTATCAGTATACGTGTGTAGATGTCTTGGAGTAAGGCACTCTGGTTGCTATGTCTTTTTAGACGGGTGATGTGTTAGTTGTCTACAGGTATTTTAGAGTCTCGACGATTCGTACGTGGAATCCTGGATTAGAAAGGCACCGGAAAAAAAAAATCATTGAAATTCACGTTGAACTGAATTTTTCAAATACCCCAGAGAGGGCAAACGCATAAGCTGGACACTGGTAGCTCAACCGTCTGGAAGATAGCCGCCGCTGGCCTCCTACATAATACATAATACACAAGAGATACATAATACATAAAACATGGCGGCCATGAAAAAGGGGAGGGGAGGGGCGTTCTACTCAATCTAATCCTGATCCGTTTATTTCCGACAGCTTGATGTTTATGAAGGAGCCTAGTTGTTTTTCTTAGACTCTTTCATCACAACACTTTGATTAGAATATATTTCAGTAATCCGCTTTTATCGATGTATCGATTCCTGGATACACCACGTATCCTTCTATGCATTTCCTATTAATGTATTCACTTTAATCGTCTGAGAGATCAGGCTTCAGATAAAGCGGTGTGTGTCGGTGTATGTGTGGATACTATCAAAGCCCAAAATGGATAAAAGTTATTAAGCGAGTCTTGATTGAAAACGCTCCATTCTATGTAAATTGCTTGTTATACCATAACAGCGTTCAAGGCCTAACAGAAAATGAACTGAAGTTTAGTTTTTCAATTCAAATTTTTCAATCTTAGGTGATAATGTCTTTTTTTTGTGTGTGTTGTTTTTTTTATGATCTAATGCTGAACAATATGATGATATAGAGAGTTGAGGTAGATTTTCAAACACTTCCTACGTGTATTTCTTTTGCAATCCCTTAGAACGAAAAAGGCTCTCTGTATTCTTAATTTGCTCACCCGGCGTCCGCCAGTCCACTCTTTGAATACCAGAACCCACCCAACCAACTTACATACCTCCTCACATAGAATACTTAGTTAAACAACAGATTCATTATTCTTGAGATTTCTGTGTGGAATTACTTTTTTACGAAGGGCAGACCTAGACGTAGATGGGAGTATATTTTTTTTTATATCCGCATTTATCGTTCGTATTTATTATATCTTACGACAATCATACTATAATATAAAAGTACAACCCATTTTGCGTTTGTAAGGTCTAACCAAGAAAACATGTGAACCAATCTCTACTAAGTTTTAACTATATTATCTCCATAGTTCCTAGATGGTTTTGCAATAATAAAATCTACCTATATCGACATTGCGGCTGCGCAAAAGTCGAATAAAAGTTCTATATTTCATTTGATCATAAATCGAAAAGTATACATTTTATAGATCTATATTTATTTGAAAGATGAATTACCCCCTCCCTCCCCCAAAAAAATCATCTCATGAACACCCAAGGAGTCAAACAAATATATAATACGTTTAAACTGCTTTATTTTATATTTCGAGTTTGAAAAATTATGGTATGATTTTATCAGCAAAACTTTTTTTTTTTTTGTAAAGTATATTAATGGAAAATTATAAACATTGAAAAATAATTGATTTTTTTGTCAAATAAATTAAAAAAAGTGTTTGTTGAATCAACTAGCTTTATAAATTTCTTCACACCCAAAAACGATGGCAGATCTTGATTCAGCATACCAAAAAACCTTAGTTTTTCAAATTTGATTTTGAATCGTTCAAAGTGTTTCTGATTAATGTGAACCAGGGAACTGTCATCATATTATAATATATATAGAGATAGGCCGTTTTTCATTGAACCTTCATTGAAATCGGACCATTTTTAGCAAAGATACACCGTATTGAACATTGTACCTATGTTTTTATTTTCCCACCGCTGCAGGTCGGAGGAACTGCAGGACATAAGCGCGGAACTAAGGTAAGGGAAATATTATAATCCGGTCAAATATTCTATGTGCAGTTTTCAACAGTTCTTCGCTTTGCCGAGCCCCTCTGAGTAAAAAAAACAAAGTATTTTTGGCTATTGGTTTGTTTGAGTCACGATTAACTTTTGAACAGGTGAACTGATTCTATATCTAACTTCAATTAATTCGATTTTTTAATAGTGCATTTATACATACAATAATTTTTATCGATCTTTCAATTGTGTTCATTTAATCTATTGTAAATCCAGCAATATTGAATTGCCGGGTCAGCTAGTTACTGATAAAATAACTGTGTACAGCCTACAACGGAATATCGACTATATAAAAACGTGGCGTATCACCAAAATCATGTAATTCATAGCGGTGGAATGATTCAATTAAAAGTTTGCTTCAACAGAATGAACATCGATATCTTTACATATAAATTCAACTTTTCCAATATGAATGCTTGAGGTAAAAACTCATAAACCAAAACATCTCAGACTTCTTAAGTTCTCAATTAATGAATATATTACATAATATAATATATAAAATAGTGAAACAATATTGTTGTTGAATGATGCATGGGTTTGAGCCGAATATTGAAACACGGAAGCTGTCCGGTTCGTCACATGAGACATGTCGCACACACCGCAAGCTGTATTGATTCCTCGCGCAACCAGGCAATTATATCTATATTAGCGTATGCTACATTGGTGGCACCATTAGACTATCCAATCTAGCCGGGACACTTAGTATAAATAATATATACCGTATTTTCACCAATGAGTGACAGGAGTAACTTAATTATATGTAATAAAAATGGAAAACCACTGAAAATGATAACGTGATACAACTAAAAACAAAACTGTAATTATCAAAATATATGGTACCCTTGTCTTTCATTGGGTTTTGGGATGCCTTCTTAACAGATAATGAACACAACACCCATCTTGTAGAGGTTTACTAATTTATAACTATGTAATGTGAACTCTCTCAAGATATTTTATGGCATATGCCTAAAATAAAGTTCTCCCGACCATGTGAGAAAAAATGAATAGTCGTTCCAGTAAATAATCAGCGGGGCGATCTACGATACTAGCGTTCCTGCATTGAGAAAACCTATTAGGATAGTCCTGGTATCTTTTGTTACAAGTCAAATATTTATATTGTTATATTACAATTTATGTTTTTTCCGAATACAACGATAGGTATCAAAAACGTACACGATTATTTAAAAAAAAAAATTATTTAAGAAATTTCAGTTCTTGACTGAAACATCAAAACAGACTTGAAACTTATTGTTGAGAATGAGGTCTATACAGTGAGGAAATATTTAGAAAGTATTATTTTTAAAATAGTAATTCCAGTTTATAATTTTTAAAATTTTAAATTCTAAAGTGTAACCAATAGGTAATCTCTTCGCAAGCTACAATCATGTTTATAATTCTATATGCCAGAGGTAAAGCATCTTCAATAACATTTTAAATGTTTATGTTTGATGAGCTGTATTTATTATTACCCTTTAAACTTATTTACGATCACCTTACCCTCGGGAAAGATTACTAAAATAATGTAAACATAATAATAAAATCAAAATCAACAAAATATGAAGTAAGTTTACCTCTACCTGTGGTAAGTCTACCTGTCTACCTGAAGTACAGTGTTCACATATCAGATATATTGTATTTTTAATGCAGTCGTAAATTTCAATTAATAAACAAAAATTAAATTTCATAAGAACTATGGTTCTTAATTATTTTAAATATTTTCGAAATATCTAATTTGATACAAATTTACAGAAAAATTAAACATTTTTGATCAGCACACATATTTTAATATAATTGGTAAAAATATCACATTTTCAGTAAAAAATAATGTTGATGGTAATGGAGAGTTTCTTGTGGTAAATAATTGTATAAAATGTTTATAAAAAAAAAAAAAATAAAGTCTAAGGTTCAAAAGTTCAAAAAAAGTAATTGGTAGTTGATTGGTCAATTGGATACTGGATAACTATAACTTTTTAAGCCTTGATAGTTTTTTTATGAATATTGAAATGAATAATCAATCAACGTTTAATAATTAATAGTTCATTGCCACTCTAATAATTATTGCTAACACTTAACAATATGGTATAAATGAAAGCATATTTTTTCCATGATTTTTTTTTACCATTTTGAATTGTTAAAATATTTTATTGGAAATTGAAATATGGACGTTTTACATTCGTTTCGGGGAAAAAAAAAGTACATGTCTGGTCGAATAAATAACATTTTAAATAAACCTCTCTCTCTCTACTCGAACACACTTTCATAAATAAGTATTAGCCGAATCAAGGCAATGTTTTATTCTCAAAGTCCCAAAAGCATTAATTTTCACAACTGGCCATCAGCGTTCGCTTTATTACTCTAATAAAACGATCATAAAATAAAATAGTAAGAGAAACGATTTTAAATATATCTAGTTTGTATATATAATTTATAAACACCATTTAACATTATTTATTAAAATATTTATTCATTAACGAAAATAAATATTTGCAGCCTGTAAATAACTGAAAAAAAAGTAAATACAGCTTATATATTTGAATAATTTAACCCGACATAACCTATTCGTAATGCTTCATATTAATTTAAATTCCTTATTGCTCATAAATATAAATGACTGAAATGCTCATTAAGATCGGTTGTGGTATTTCATTATAGATAAAAATTCATTATAACTATATAAATTTAATACAAAAATTATTTTTTTAATTGCGGCTACAATTTTTCAATTATCTAATGTTTTTATAATATTTTATTCTCGTATTTTACATTTTGAAACGTTAAAAGTTAATGTTTAGTTATTTCTGCTTCTATAAAGGCTCTTAACGCTTTGGAACACTTAAATTTTTAAATACATATTACAGCTTAAATGTAATATTTTTTAATAACCAATGCTGTGATATTTAATGGGACTCAAAATGTTTACTTTTGAAATTAATTGTTTTCACGAAATATCAACTGAAACGCTCACCTTCTAAACAAGAGACGAAAAGAAAATTGCAAAATATATACTTTTTAAAAAGTCAATTCGATAAAGAAATTGGAAACAGAAACTTAGTAAGCTGTCACAGTTTAATTGTTGTAACGAATAACAAGTGTCTAAATATCGTTCCCCTAAACAAAATTCAAAATTTCATATATTGAACAAAAGTTTAAAATTAAAAAAAAAATAATACAAGCAGCTCTGTTCTACAACATTTGTTATTGGGCAGAACCAAATCATCTTCCCTTTGGGTAAACAAAAACAATGCTTACCTAAGTATTACGATTTTAAAATAGTATAGTAAGTCAGGAACATTTTAAATAAAGACAAATAACTCTACTCCTCCTAAAAAAAAAATATTTAAATCCAAATACTTAAAAAAAAAAAAATTATTTTATTATTATTATTTTATTTAAATGTGACAATTCATTGTTAATTAGCATTACATTTTTAATTGAAGATAACAGAAGGAAATTATCACAAACAAAGGGAGACAAATTTCAGAACCTTACAATCAAATTAATCAGTGATCCTTTCCCCTCTGCCCATCCTCTCCTCACCCCTCCCCCCCCCCCAGGATCTCCTAGAAGAGTTGCAAAACAATTGCAGCTTTCCCAACCTCAATGAGTAAACGTAAGGGTTTCGAACAATTCAAACATGAAAAAAGTACTCTAGTCTACGAACAGTAATGATAAAATAAAAAATATCTTTCCATGATGCACAAGCATAGTTAACTCAAGTTGAAAAAAAACTATAGCCAGATTTTCGTTCTATGGCTGAAAAATACTAAGCCAAACACACAAGTCGCCACAACTCTTTTATTATTAATAGATAACTGGGTGGTACTTCGGTGGTATTTCAAGTTCTTTTTTCAGTAAGTAGAAGCAATAACAACGATAGACAACTGTTAATTTATGGACGGAAGGGCACCTTAGCACTGTATTAAATATTATCTTAAACTTGTTCCTTCTTTTGAGACTTTATCACAGTAAGTAAGTATAGTAAGAAAGTGGAATAAATAATCGCGTTGCGCATATCTAGAAAGAGAACTGCATGCATGTATATGTATGTGTGTGTGTATGTGTGTGTATATGTATATATATATATATATATATATATATATATATATATATATAAATGGAGTCGGGGCGGCCGAGCGGGTTAACGCACTTACTTACAAACCCAAAGGTTGTGAGTTCGAATCCCGGAACCGTCATTAATTTAATATAATGAAATTAATAATTCGAGCAATTTATCACCTCCCCCCGGGTATGTGATGTGAGGCCCGTCAGCCTACTTGGGGGCAACTTACATAGGCTGGGCGTTAGAGTGATGACCTTAAAAGAGGAAAGGGATTAATATAAAATATATTAATAGCTCAAAATGAGCCATAAATAATTGTTAGAACATAAGTTGAAAGTTTCGAACAAGAAGCCAGGTTTTTCTGTTGTTTTTTCACTCCTTCTATTAATGTCTGCCAGAATTGGCGAAATATGCCAAAATCATATCGAAAATCATTATGCTAATTAAAATAATTATTTTCCTATAATAAAATACTTAAAATTGAAAATTATAATAATAGTTGGTTTACAATTGAAATGGAAAAAGTTTAAATTGAAATAGAAAATATGACAATTGAAATGGAAAAATTTACATTTGAATTCGAAAGGGTTACAATTGAAATAGAAATAGTTACAATCGAATTGGAAAAAGTTGCAATTGAAATGGAAAAGATGACAATTGACTTGGAAATGCAATATAAATGATTACGATTTGAATTACCTTTACAGAGGGGAATATAATTTTGGAAATATATCTGAACATATATGATTATTAAATAAAAATATGAAATTATATAATTAGTGAGAACAAATGGGGTTGACGCGGAGTTGTATCGGCAATTGTCAGTGATTGCCCTGGTATAACGATGATGGTGTGAATAGCAGGATGCATAGAGCAGTCTATCAGACCTAACAATAGCTCTAATTTAATGTCAAGACAATATATAAATAACTATTTCATAATTCACAGTAATCTTTTTCGATTGCGTTTTAGTTAAAAAGTATATAATTGAACTAGCAATTACACGGCATAAAAGATACTAGATTCTGAGCTGTATTTAATTAGTTGTAATTATGATTGTGATATTTCATCAATTATATCAGACTAAAATAATGGAGGCAGAGAAGTAAAAAAAGTCCATATTTAAGGTAGTAACCTCAGATCTTATTTTTTTATCTGCTTGTATTTGTGTTATTAGCCTGTCATTATTTGTTTAATGTATATGTATAAACCTTAAGAAAAATATACAGAATTTCATATTTCCTCAATGGGTACAGTTCTTTGTGATGCAACTGGTAATATAATACTTATTTTCCTCATATGTTGGCATAGTCATAGGTTTTTAAATAAAAATTTTTCGTAATAGATTAAAATCTTGTTTATCCGAAGCTCGTTGATCTGGATCGGATTTTTAGACGTTTTTAAATTTAATTTTCACATTAAATTGGCTTTAACATATAACTAAATGCTAACGATGGTAATACCTTCTAGGTGTATATCTTTTCCGATCCTTCAGAACCGAAAAACCTCTCTACATTCTTAATCTGTTTACCCCAGATCTCTCGGTCCAATCTTTAAACACGAGATCCCAGCTCACAAACTTATACATCCTTCTCAAAGATGTGTCTCCTACAAAAAATCCTTCAACATTCGTTCTACCTTGTTTTGGAATTCCTTACCCATCTCCATTCGTAAAACCTCATCCTTAACATCAATTATTCCTCCAACTCCGTAACTATCAATCTTCCTATTTAATTAAGAAATAAAATTACACAGGCCAACGATGAAAAAACTTTTGTACTGAAAATACCTTATTCCTATAGTTTTTAGGATGCTGAATCCAAATATGATATTAAAATAGCTGTATCACCCACAATTTAAGAATTGTGATTATAAAATAAAGAAAACTATGAAAACCTAGAAACAGTCTATTCTGCTCATGGTTGGATGATATGTGATGATTTAAAAATAACATGTATGTTCCTTGGTCAGCAAGGTGGTTTTACCAAATTTCCAAGTTTCTTGTGTGAATGGGACAGTAGGGCTAGGGATCAACATTGGTGCAGAAAGAACTGGCCGGTGAGGAAGTCTTTAAAACCTGGTGAGAAGAACATTCTACGCAAAAACCTCGTAGATCCTGTAAATACAAACCATGCTTATGATCTAACATAGGGTTTCATTAATTCCTTCGTATACCGTATAAATATAATACAAAGCATATTGCTGGAAAACTATGGGTGATACAAAAAATCTAAGGCCACATTTAGATTCAGCACATAAAAATCAACTATTAAAGTTAAAAAAGATTTCAAATTTTTTTTTTGTTGGCCTGTGTTATCGTTGTTTACTTTATTTGTTATCATTTTATTGTATATTAGACCAAATTGCTATAAAATATAAGTTATTAATTATGTTATATTTTGCAAACATTTATATGCATCTTTTTTATTTTATAATCTTGTAAATTAATTATTTTATAAAAATCATTTCAAGCCAGACAATTGCAACTGGTATTGTACATTTCTGATTTTTCTAAGTGGGGGGAGGGACTCGATATTTCAGAATAAAATTTATTTTTTTATTCATTCATTTGATAATAATTTTTAACTATAATAGCTAGGACATAACTGTGTATAAATAGACCAAATATTCTCTTTTCAGTTTGACTCAATGTACGATTCAGGAATTTGTTTTGCTAATTACTCATAGGATACCATTATCCGGATTTTCGATTATTCGAGTAGTCTTTGGTCCTAGTTAGTCCTGATAAACGATGCTTTACCGTAGATAAATATTAATCATATAAATGATTTTAATGGTGTAAAAGCTGTTTTTGATAAACTATATAAATAAGTAGGTTTTCCCTTTCCTGTAATGTTAGTTTTATTGGGTTTGGTAAGTTTTTTATTTCATTGGTTCTATTTTTGAGTGAATTAAAAAATTATTGATTTTGTTGAATTAACTATGCAATCACGTTTATTATGGTTATTACCCGATATTTAATGAATCAATGTTGATCTGCAGCTGGTGGAGAAATGACGAAGGCCAACGACACAGACTCCGCCTCAGAAGCTTCCGTGGAGGGTTACTTCCTCACCAGGGGGGCCTTCCTCCTCACGCCCAGCCACGACCTCAACATGGACAAGGCGGCGTCCATCCTCGACAAGATGAATTTCAAAGGACCCTTCTCGCTCACCAAAACGGCCACGGGAATCCTCTTCAAGTTCGCCGATCCTGATGACTACCTCATCACCTACAAGAAAGGCTTCCACAAGGTCACGGGAGCCAGGTTTTACAAAAAAGTAAGTAGGAAAACGTATTCCATAAACTTTTATGTTTCTGAACCAAATCGCAATAAGGTTAAGTAATATTAACTTTGTCCGGCGATTTCAGAGACAAAAATGTCAATATATTTTTAAAAACGAATGAACTATAAAATTAAAATTTATAAATGAAGTTTTACTTAAATAGGTTACCAGGTTTTCCCATTCTCTCCTTCCCTTAAGTCTTAGATATAATCCTTTATTAAGGAGTACCTTTCCACACGCTCAAGTAAGTCATCAGTTGAGGCAGTGGATTAGCAACGTCAGATAAGTCATTGGAACTGAACCCCATTAGCACACTTTTTGCCACATGTCTAGTCAAAAGAAAAATGGGGTTTTCGACAATCTTGATGGACCAAGACTGGATTTTGAAACGGAATCAATGCTCTCATGAACTGCATAGCTAATATAAATAGCACGAGTTAATATAAAATAATTATTTATGCTTAAATCGACTATTACAACACAATTTTTAAAAAATCCCTTCTATTTTAGAAAAATATATTAGTTAATCAGGACACTAAAGAGACAGAGTGGCATACACATCAATCAAAATCTAATACAACAAAAAAAAAAAAAAAAACAGGAAATACTGTAAGCAATAATTACTTAAAGAATTAAAAACCTCATCACGGATAACCAAAAATAGCACCTCCCCAAGAAGGAGAGGAGTTACCAACTTTTAAATTATGTCAAATATATAATTATTTAAAAAGACAGTTAAGGTTAGAATTTTTTTTTAAAGAATCATAAAACTATACTAAAATATTACCATAAAATTAGTAATCATTAAAATCTAAAAACTGAAATTAATACAACTATTATTCATTAAAATTCCAGTAATTAGAATTATCTAATTAAAAATCATTAAATTCCAAAAATACAATTATCAAAATTGTATCTATAGAGACCATGTAAAAAGTGAAGAAGGCCAAATTCAAAATCATCATTAAGTCTTGGGCATCAGTTTTAAAGTTTGCGACATTATTGAGGTTTTCAGACTTATAAAAATATTAAAATGCAATAGTGGTTTATTATTTTCAATAATAGACATTGCCATCATCCAAGAAAAAAAAATGTTAACCACCTCCTCAAAATACGAGATACGTAAGTCAACGAATCGCACATAGTGGAAGCATTTGAGAAATGACTTTTATTTATAATGATTGTCTACAAGGACATACTTCTTATGAACTGAATAAAAACTATGTTATATGCTATACATCGTTATGAGGTAGGTGACTCCGATTATAGGTCTCCTTACTAGAGCATGACACAAGAAATGTAACTGAGAGTGAAGAGTCCTGAGGACCATGAGGGTAGATATATCAAGGGATAGTAGAGGGGATAAAGGAAGGCGGCTGTAAAAGGGAGTTGTATAATTGATATTGTTATCCCTTCAATATTGTTAAAATAGTTCCTGTAGGGTCTTTTGTCGGAATATGCTTATTATTTTTTAAGTCAAGATAAGGGTTTTCGGCTATGAGTAAGCTTCCAGATAGCCAGTCCATTGTGGAAAATCTTCTAGATAACCAGACCTAAGCTATCAGAACTAAACTTGTCCTTTAAGTTACGGGAAAAATCAATAAACTTTATTATGTATGAAAATAGTTTATAAGTCGTAAATGTTTAGATGAAAATATAAATAATATTATTATTGTCATTAGTATAAGGGTCAAGCCCAAACAGTAAAATCCAAATAACGAATAAAAAAAATCCTTCCGCCCGCTGTTCGCGACTTTTCTCCGAAGCGGATTTTCTTGAGATTTGGCAACAGTCACAAGTCACTCCAGTGATGATCCTCGGAACTCGGCATTAGGAGCCGTCTTTTCGCTTCAAAATGGCGGTCGATTAGAGATTTTATAAACCCCTAACTCGGCTATTTATAAAGATAGAGGGAATATGTAAAGTGTTTTGGAATCAGCATACCAATGCATGAAAAAAAAATCCATATAAATGCTTTTTTGTTTATTATTTTCAATATTAGGCCTTTTTAATCGATCAAGGAAATTTTTGTTTACCCTCTCTCCCTCTCAAAATTTAAGGTTTTACGTTTCAAGATTTGTTCATACGTACACTCACGAATTGTGACTGATGCTCCGATAATGTCTGAATGGGCGAGGATTTGGCTGTATAAATAAAGGTTTATAATTTGAAAAATGATATTTAAAAAAAAATTGGAAAAGCATAAATTGTAAATCATAAAGACAGATGTTGCGCGTGGATCGGCTTTTAAATACCCTATGAAAAATTAATCACTTTGAATATCTTTTAAATCTCCAGCTTGCATGAATTATACACTACATAGATACGAATCTAATCCAAGTTGATTAATGAATACGATGGTGAAACTAGTAAACCCTTTCAGCCAGTAATATTCCAATGAATAAAATACTGTTTCACATTTTTTTCTTTAAGCTTTGCAATGAACATTTATATAGTTTATCTCTAATTTTCTTTCCTCTCTTTTGTAAAAGGATTTTTTTTTTAAATTGTTATATTTTTAAATACTACAATCGACTATATTATTTACGATTGACTATAAAAACAAATGTTTAACTATACTAATATATAAGTTTGTTACACATTTAAGCAATAAGATAGGTCGCTTTATCTACCTTAATAAAAACCTTTAAAAATTTTTGAAAAAAATTATCAATAAAAATAACTATTTTTAAAAAAAATTCGGGATTTTCATTAAGCCTAGATAGTGTCACCTACAAATTGGGTGCAACGAAGGTGCAAAGAACCCACTTTTTTTTTTTTAATCCAATGTGTTAACCATTGAACCGGATTACTGGTATACAAAAAAATAGTATAAATAAATAAATAAAAGGCTGAGCGAACTCGAAGTTACACTGTCGATAACAACAATCGCCGCTAACACATCTCCCTTCTCCGACACCTTCCGTCTAAACCCATTTTCACAATTCCTTAAATATAATCTATCCACCTACGCTTTGGACTTTTGCCCGTTGATTAAAGGATACTTAAATTTTTAGGGATTCGTTCGTTGCTAAGCCACAGAACATTACCTTTGGACAGGTAAGGATTCAAGCCCCTATAGGCCATTTTAATAAATATTCAGAACTCATAAATCCAGGCATTAATAAGGAACATTATCTCTTAACATTATGAAAATTATATTAACAGTAAGAAGGGTGGAATTAACAACTTTCCTGCCACAAGATTTAATTGATTATTCTTGTCACAAATTTTTTTCAACAAAATAGAAAAACAATTATAAGCTCGTATTTTTATAATATTTACAGTTACTGAATTCTTAGAAATTAATGAGCTATAAACAGTATCTCTACAATTACAAGATATTAAATAAATCATATTTACTAAAAAAAATTAAAAATAGAGGAAATTTGAAGCATTTTATAAATACATTGAAAGTGTTCCTTTTAATAATTATTTATATGTTTTAAGATGTTTTAACAATGTTGTTAAGTTATTTATATCAATATTGTAGCAACATTTTATACAGTCAATATAGTAAATTTTAACTAAACCCTATTCACTGACAAGAAATTATTAATACTATTATTATAGCAAAGCCTAAAAACTGTGTAGTATATCGTTCCATTCCAATCGTTCCCCAGTCGGTAGGAGTGATTGGATTTTGGTTTGGCGTGATGGACTTTCGGATAGAATTCCCCAGCTGCTCCAAAAAATCCATAAGGTGCAAGTCGTTACAGGTTCCATTTGACGTGGAGCGGTTGAGTGTAATCTAGGCATTCTTTCACTGGACTCCACACTATGAAACAAATCTCGTAATATAGTACTTGTTTTTAAAAGTAGTACAACTTTGTTATGAAGTCGCATGAAAAAAAATTGTAAAACAAACTTATAACGTTGTTATATATAAGTTATGTAACAGGTTATATAACAGCCGGCTAGAGTCGGTGAGATCAAAGGAAGTTATAGAAAAAAAAGGAAGTTATCGTCCGACTGTCTCCGCTGTTTTCGGCAGTCTGATCATTTAAATATAGTAACCTTATATCTAATATATCTATATAATGTAAAGCTATAATAAACCTATTTATTGTACTCGTTAACATTAAAAAAATAAGTAAATTATTTCAATTTTTTATAATTGTTTATTGGCTACTTACTTTAACATTGGGATTCAAAAATATGAGTGCCTCGCCCACTTCAGGAACAATCTTCGAAATGCTCTTATATGCTTTGAAATGCTCTGTATATGATGTTTTGAATAGCTAGCTCTAACTTGAGTTTGAATCCCCAGATTCTAAAAATCTCGCTTCTCGCCATCATGAGAACTGATCACACATCTACTGACTTATCATTTTGTTATAGCTTTGTTATAAAACAACATCACGCTCAGTTATATAAGTAATATAAATTTTAAGAAATTTTACCAACTTCTACAACGAAATTGTTATAAAATAAGTCTTTTGTTGCATAGTGGGAACCCAGTGTTAAGTACAGAACCCAATGCATAGGTTTTAACGGTACAATTCTTTTTTTAAATTGTATTTTTTAAATTAAATTTCACGCGACATGTTAAATTGTACACTGTATATTTCGCTTCTATCAGCTGTGTGTTTTTTTTATTTATTTATTTTTTTTTTATTACGTTTTTCCGAAATCGACCATATCCCTCATTTTCCAATATCGACCGAGAGGGATTGGATGGCGAGACTAAACACAATATCCCCAGCGTGATGGTAATAAGTATGGCATTAACGGATAAGAGTTTACTGCTGTAATAAAAGGAGACATCGGGGCGGCGGTGGGGGTATCAAATTTTATCGCCGAGGGCAGCGACATTGGCCGTTCAATTTAATTCCGCAACGTTCTAGAGCGTAAAAGAGGAGCCATTACCTTTATCGGGGTCAGTTAAAACAAAATGACGGGAGGGGCCATCGTAATCTGCCGGCTAATCTGGTATTGTTCCTCGCCGGGGATGGACCGCAAAGAGGTAGGTCTGTCCTTAGATTCCAACATCCATTATTTCTGTATTGTTTATCGATTGCTCCCTTTTGTTGTGGGATATAGAAAATATTATAGCAGTATAATAATAATAGTAATAATAAAAATATCTTTATTTCACACATGTGTGAAATATAAGTTCACATATGTACAGTAAATAGCAAATAATAGCTAAAGATATAGGTACTTTATGGTAATGATCGTCTGAGGGGCGTCTACAAAAATACAAACTAGGAAAATAAAATTACATCTAATCTACATCTATTTTAAAGAATAAATACTTCTGCATTTATTTACAAACGAAAATCAAACAAAGTATATTTAATTAAGGATTGATCCTTCTATACCATCAAGCGGACGTCAACCAAAGTATATTTAAACCGATATTCAATATTGTATAAATATATCATTTAATGCCAGTCCAATGAAATTTGTTAAGTTTAACAGCAAATAAATCAAAAAAAAAAAAAAAATTGTAAGCAACATTTTAACAAAAACAAATACTATTTGGGGTGTATTAAAGGACATTTATTAAGAGCTTATAAATATTTTTCTTAGAACTATCCCTTCCGGCGCTCAAATTAATTTCCCTGTCTCTTAACCACGATTCAATTATGGAGTGTTTTCCTGAATAGAATATCTTTTTCCTGTTTTCTGAGGAAATATAGGATCAACCCTTGAAGTCACCAATTGAGTACACAAAATAAAAAAAAAAACTTGATAATTTGCTGGAAACGAAAGGAGTAGTTGAATTAATTCTTAATGAAAGGAAATTTAAAAGAAAAAGAAGAATAATAAAAGGAAAATTAAAAAATAAATGTTAATCGACCAAGAAATTTGTTTAACTATTTTCATATTAAAATATTATTTATAAACCTATTTTAATTTTTAACAATACAAATATAAGGTCCAAAATTTCATCAACAAATATAACGTAACAGACATACTACTTAATTTAGAATATTAAAAAGTATGGCTGTTACACACTATTAATTGTTAAAATTTAGGAACTTATATATGTATTGTGAAAAAATTAAATAGATTCATAAATAATAATATATTCAAAATGTAAATAGTTAAATTTTAGTTGTAAATATAAATGTTAAAAAATTTTAGACATTAAATTATACTGAGCAAGTTAACTTGACATTCTGCAGCTAGGTTTTATATATGTAGTGTTATGACTTAGGCATATTAGCCTGTAAAAAAATAATGATATTAACAGAGAAATTTACTTTGAAGATATTTAAGGCAGCGTAATTATTTAGTATAAATTGCGAATATATTGTTACCTAATATTTTTCTTTTTAAAAAGTGCTGTTTGTTAAAAGTTTTGCTATGATAATGGCCTAAGGGGCCAAAACGTTGGAAGTGTAAATTATAATTAATAATTAAATTAAATTAAATACAGTTGAGATTAAATGGATCATTGAAGTTATATTAATGATTAAAAAAGTATTTCAATAAGCGTTTGGATTCGTTTGATAGATATTAAATAATTAAACAGCTAATTCAAAACTCTATCTTGGCAATATACTTTTTTTTTGTTTTTTCACTCAGTTTTAAATAGTATATATTTTTCCTTTTAGAAAATAGAATTTCAATTTATTATAAGCAGGGTTTGAATTTGATAATTAAAAATAAATAAATAAATAATACATAATTCTGAATAATAATGCTTAATAATACATAAATATGAAACTATATTTGTTCGTTGCCGCACCAGGCAAAACCAATCACACCAATCGGGCTAACCTACACTCCCCGTCAAAAAATCGTAAAACTTATTAATCTTAAATCTTTTTTTAGTTTTGTAGCCTATCTCGCGTTTTTTTTATTGCTACATCGTTTAAAATGCTAAAGACGCTTGGACAATAGAAGCGAGACCACAACTAAAGATTTTACTAATATGCAAAAAAAAAAAAGAAAATGTTATTAAAGCTAAAAGAGGCAATGCTTCTTAATGAATGCCATCATAAAATCATAAAGTTTACTTTTTATTAAAAATAAAAAAATCTAATGTTGTTTTTTAACTATTTTAACAGAAACTTCGTTTTTTTTTTTTTT